>JACEFZ010013498.1:0-212500 GCA_014155875.1 Cepaea nemoralis
AAGAGGTAGAACTTTTTCAGCCCGCTCCCTATTTTAGATATCTAATCGCCTGAATGCCTGACTGATAGACTGACTGACTGGCTGACTTAAGGACTGAATGGCTGAGTCTATAGATGCACTGAATGGCTGATTGATGACTGATGTGGCTGACTCAATGACTGACATAAGGCTGACTTGCTGACTGACTGGCTGACTTGCTAGACTGCAGTCTGCCATGACTGCAGTACCGACTGGCCTGATTTGATGATGATGATTGGCTAATTGATGACGATAATGGCGACTTGATGACTGACTGGCCTGATTTGATGATTGATTGGCTGGCGTCCGAGGACTGATTGTGCGACTTTAGCACACACGCGCAAGAATTCGTGAACAGAGACGCGGCCGGCCAAAGACAGGTACAGCAGCAAGGCGTTGGGTCACGAGCGACAAATCACGAAGGTGCTACTGGTATTGACAACCACCGCTGACCCAGTGCCTCTAGGACACTACATAGCCGAGTGCTCCAGTATGATGCAGCTGAGCGGCTGACCCCACGACTAGCTAGACAGAACAGCCCCAAATCAAATAAATAAGCCGAGCTAGCAGGACCGTGGCAGAGAGATAAATCACGACCGCCTGCCCGCCAGTAGGTATGAGCTATCGGCTGACCCCAGAGCTACGACAGAACAGCCGATGTGGACCGTGGCCAGAGAGAAAACTCACGTAGTGTCCAGTCACTTAGAGATAGGCTGACCCGCAGTGCTAGACCGTACAGCCGACGTGCGACCGTGGCCGCCACTGAGAGATAAATACGAGGAGTGTGCTCGGTCTTGAGCATAGGCTTGACCCCAGTGCTCTAGACCGACGCCGTGAGTGGACGTGGCCAGAGTAGATAAATCACGAGCTGCTCAGTCATGGAGACATAGGCTGACCCCGAGTGTATAGCCGTACAGTGCCGAGTGGACCGTGGCCAGAGAGACGATTAAATCAACTCGAGTGTCTCCAGTAGTTGAGATAGGCTGCACCCAGTGCTGAGACAGTACAGCGCAGTGACGCACCAGTGGCCAGAGAGAGAAATCACGAGTACCGTCAGTAATGCAGATCAAGCATGACTAGTGCCTGAGACAGTAGCCGTGAAGTGCCCGACCGGGGCTGTCGTAATGGGAAGATCATTACTTCTCAATTTGGGCCGCCACTCTCGAGGTAGCCGCAACAATAGCGCGATTCCAGTGACTCGACAGATACGCAGACCGCCATATTGCTCCGCCGCAACTGCTTCAGACTGTGGTAGCTAGCGCGTTGACTGCTGCGATTCCTGCATAAAGGATATGCAAGCAACGTTTCTTACCCTACAGCTGAGTACACGAGTTGTAGGACCGCCTCGCATGATGTGCTACATCTCGTGACGAACAGCTAGCGTCTGAATCGTGATAGTTTATATGAAAGACGAACCACTGTCATCAATACCCCACGAAGAGTCTGATGTGTTGACCGAAGGTCGCAAGCATATCGCATGACTCTGCACTGTGAACAGCGCACACGCAATGAGGTCGAAAACATGTACAGTAGTCGCGCGATAGAATAATCTTCTTCTTCTGCTATACCGCAGCACATTGAATGTTCCGCGTTTGCTGCAGATACAATCCAGCCATCTACCATTCGTCTACTAAGGCTGGTACCTTCTCTATGCCAGTCGTGCGTCTCCAGTGCTTGTAGGTACGCTACATAGTATTATCTCTCCACCGATCTTCTAGCGTCTACCTCGCCGCGCACGTCTACGTGTCATATAATTACTGAGCTGTAGCGAGTTTTGTTTCCCTATTATCTTCCATTCGTTTCTATATGCCCCAGCGCATTGCTAGTCATTATTAGTCCCTTCATGATACCAGTGATTACGTAGCGCACGGCGACTTTATAAACAGATCACATAGATGTCTATGTTACTTCTCTCTTTCACTACTCCATCTTTGTGTATCCCTAATCAGGCCCAGAGATGCGTCTTAAGTACTTTGTCTCAGAGGTTTGCTTCTAACAAGGCTTCGTCGCACCTCTCGTGTACTCCAGCGTTCAGAACCATCACAGCACACCCCTCGGTCCTGATAGACTGTTTATGTCAATTGGACCTTGCGTATGTTATGAGAAAGCACATTTGATTAGCAGTGTTGTAGTGCTCATAGTGTAGGCGTGGATGGACGAAGAGACGACGACACACTGATGCAGGAGGCGCTGGAGGACGAGCGGCCAGCTGAGCGAGGATGGTGCGGAGGACTGCGCGGGCGCGTGGCAGCGCGCGAGGCGGCGACGGAGAGCGAACGCAACCACGGTAGAGCAGCGAAGGAATTCATAGAATGAGCTGATCTAATAAAGCAAGATACAACAACATAAAAATGACCTGTAGGAGAGAGCAGATGTAGTCTGAGAGACTGTCGAATCTAACAGTCTGGCAGGACTACGGACAGTACTGGATTCTCGAGCAGTGCTGAGACAGTTGGCAGTACTACAGGACAGCTAGCCCGGAGTTCTAGAGCTATGTGTTGAGACAGTGATAGCAGGACTATCGGACAGTAGCGGATGAGTGTTAAGAGCTGGTGTGCGACAGTCGGCAGGACTCAGGCATCAGCCTGTATGTCTATAGCTCTGTTGAACCATTGATCAGCATGACATGGACAGTACCGGAATTCTAGAGCTAGTGTTGAGACAGTTGGCAGGACTACAGGGACAGTAGCCGGAATTCTAGTGCTGGTGTTGAGACAGCTGGCAGGACTGCAGGGACAGTAGCCGGAATTCTAGAGCTGGTGTTGAGACAGCTGGCAGGACCTGCAGGGACAATAGCCGGAATTCTAGTGCTGGTGTTGAGACAGCTGGCAGGACTGCAGGGACAATAGCCGGAATTCTAGAGCTGGTGTTGAGACATTTGTCGGTTACAATGTCTGTAAGATTCTGGTCCGTCAACGGACAACCTCCTCTCAACGCCTCACTGCAACAGGATCCCCGTGAATGGTGTGTGGGTGTTTTAAAGGAATGTTGTTAACATAAAAACGCACACGTGTGATGTACTGCAAGGTTACACGTAGTGTGAGCGTAGTGACTTCAGCGACAACAGTTATGTCAACTGTCCACCCCCTACCACAGACTGTATATATCCCTTTCGCCTCTCGCAGCTGTAATCCTCTATCATCGCTGTCTTTCCCTAGCCACAGCCTGTCATACCCCTTCGTCTACACAGCTGTCAATTTCCCTAACACAGCTGCTATTCATCCTTACCACAGCTAGTACTATCACCTTCCTACAGCTGTATTTTCCCTATCGCAGCTGTATTTACTCTCTACGCACCAGCTGCTATCTCTGTGTCTGCGTACATGCGAGTTATATATTGACTACCAACCCACACGACGGCCACGACCTCCTGCTCACAGCCGCAGAAGAATAAACTGCATGGTGCAATACGCCGACGCGCGGCTAACAGACCGAGAAGAGCCGCCCTCGTATTAGCTGCCACACAACCTGCTGGACTAAACCGCGATAGGTCTCAGACTGAGATGATGATGAATTCACAAGCTGCGGATAAGAGCATCTGAGTCGTGGATGCGAGACAGACAATCAGAGCTCATTCTAACGCCATCGCTCTCATGATTTCAAAGGCCTGCATCGCGGGGTTCATTTGCTCCTCTAGTCTACTAAGAATCGGGAAAAGAAGTCCTGCTGAAGCAGGGTCCGCCAGACATGCCGGGAAATAAGAAGACTACTACGCGGGAAAAGACGAGAGGATTAGAAGTGCGAGGCAAGGAAGAGACGAGACTGGTTTGTTCCTCCTGTCATTCTCTACACTGTAGATAGTGTGTTCATCTGGCTTGATCATTGTAGATATTGGTCGGGATGTAGAAATCTCGCTCTCTCTCTCTCTCTCTCTCTCTCTCTATCTCTCTCCCTCTCTCTCTCTCTCTCATCTCTCTCTCTCTCTCTTATGATATGTAGTATTTGTATGTAATGTATCTCTGTGTGCGTGTGCGTATCTGCGTGTGCATGTGCGTATGTGATTTAATTTATTTTATTTGGGCTAGGTAACGTGTTGAGGAAGCCGGTCTCCCTGACCTAGGCATTAAACGGACTCTCGTCCGTAATCCCGTTTATCCACTTAGGCTAACGCAGTGCGCGAGAATTGGTAGCGGTTCTCGGCCGCGATGGTGACTTACGGGATAAGTGAGCCTGCCGCTCACTTAGCAATGGCAAACTGCTGAGCGTAATCTTGCCAAGAAAATCAACAACAGCAGTAAAATACTGGTGTTGACAAGCGCTGTCATGTAAAGGATATGCGGAAAAAAAAACCTGTTGAGGAATTTTTTTATTGGTAATAACAAGCAGAATTGGCGCCAGCAATGGTCCAAATAGGATTTGGACATATCAGCGAGTGAACTGGTAGCCTGCATGTTGGGTGGTGTCTGTTTGAATCTCTCCCATTGTTGACCCAATCTGCTCTTGTTTTCTGTCTACTGCAGCTATGTTACTCCAGTTCAAGGTGACTTCAAGTGGCCCCACTGACCCCTGGTCCACGGAGGAGGTGGGCATACACAGCGTCAGTCTCAGCCAGGAGTGTTTTCATGCAGGTAAGACATACTTGTCATAGTCTCAAGTAGGACATGTTTGTCCTTGTCTCAGGTGGGACATGTTTGTCCCTTGTCTCAGGTAGGACATGTTTGTCCTTGTCTCAGGTGGGACATGCTTGTTGTCTCAGATAGGACATGCTTGTTGTCTCAGATAGGACAGTTTTGTTGTCTCAGATAGGACATGCTTGTTGTCTCAGATAGGACATGCTTGTTGTCTCGATAGGACATGCTTGTTGTCTCAGATAGGACATGCTTGTTGTCTCAGATAGGACATGCTTGTTGTCTCAGATAGGACATGCTTGTTGTCTCAGATAGGTACATGCTTGTTGTCTCAGATAGCACATGCTTGTTGTCTCAGATAGGACATGCTTGTTGTCTCAGATAGGACATGCTTGTTGTCTCAGATAGGACATGCTTGTTGTCTCAGATAGGACATGCTTGTTGTCTCAGATAGGACAGGCTTGTTGTCTCAAGTACGACATGCTTGTCCTTGCCTCAGGTAGAACATGATTGTCATTGTCTAAGGTGTGACATGTTTAGTTATGTTAGACATATCATCATTGTTCCTAGACAATGTCATCATTGTTTCAGACAATAACATCGTTGTTCCTAAACAATATCATCATTGTTCTAGACAATATCATCATTGTTCTAGTCGATAACATCATTGTTGCTAGACAATATCATCATTCTTCCTAGACAATATCATTATTGCTCTAGTCAATAACATCATTGTTCCTAGACAATAACATCGTTGTTCCTAGACAATATCCTCATTGTTCTAGACAATATCATCATTGTTCTAGTCAATATAATCATTGTTCCTAGACAATATCATCATTGTTCCTAGACAATATCATTATTGTTCTAGTCAATAACATCATTGTTCCTAGACAATAACATCGTTGTTCCTAGACAATATCCTCATTGTTCTAGACAATATCATCATTGTTCTAGTCAATACAATCATTGTTCCTAGTCAATATCATCATTGTTCCTAGACAATATCATCATTGTTCTAGTCAAGAACATCATTGTTCCTAGACAATAACATCGTTGTTCCTAGACAATATCATCATTGTTCTAGACAATATCATCATTGTTCTAGTCAATAACATCATTGTTTTAGACAATAACATCATTGTTCTAGACAATAACATCGTGTTCCTAGACAATATCATCATTGTTCCTAGACAATAACATCATTGTTCTAGACAATATCATCATGTTCCTAGACAATAACATCATTGTTCCTAGACAATATCATCATTGTTCTAGACAATCATATCATTGTCTAGACATAACATCATATGTTCTAGACTATCATCTTGTTCCTAACAAATCACATTGTTCCTAGACAATTCATCATTGTTCCTAGACATATCATCATGTCCTAGACAATATCATCATTGTCCCATAGACAATAACATCATGCTGCTAGCCCATAGCATCATATGTTCATAGACAATAACACATTGTCTAGACAATAACACATCATTGTCTAGACAAGAACATCATCGTTTAGACAAACGTCATTGTCTAGACAATAACAACATGCGTTCTAGACAAAACACATGTTCTAGACAATAATCATTGTTCTAGACAATAACAGCATTTCTAGACAATAAGACATCATTGTTCCTAGACAATAACATCATGGTTCTAGACAATAACATCATTGTTCTAGACAATAACATCATTGTTCTAGACAATAACATCATTGTTCAGACAATAGACATCATTGTTCTGACAATAACATCATTGTTCTAGACAATAACATCATTGTTCTAGACAATAACATCATTGTTCTAGACAATAACATCATTGTTCTAGACAATAACATCATTGTTCTAGACAATAACATCATTGTTCTAGACAATAACATCATTGTTCTAGACAATAACAACGTTGTTCCTAGACAATATCATCATTGTTCTAGGCAATGTCATCATTGTTCTAGACAATAACGTCATTATTCTAGACAATAACATCATTGCTCTAGACAATATTATCATTGTTCTAGGCAATGTCATCATTGTTCTAGGCAATGTCATCATTGCTCTAGATAAAGTCACATTGTTCTAGATAATGTCCACATTGTTCTAGGCAATGTCATCATTGTTCTAGACAATATCATCATTGTTCTAGGCAATGTCATCATTGCTCTAGATAAAATCACATTGTTCTAGATAATAACCACATTGTTCTAGGCAATGTCATTATTGTTCTAGACAATATCATCATTGCTCTAGATAAAATCACATTGTTCTAGACCATATAATTTTTCTGGACAATATCATCATCGTTCTAGATAATGCCATCATTCTAGGCAATAATGAATTCTGCAGTCAGGCATAGAAGAGGAAAGTATCAGAATGCAGTCAAGCCCAGTCACGCAGACAGTCAGCCACACTCGCCTGTGTTGTTTGACCACCGACAGCCCTGTTGCTGACATCTTGTGTTGTTTGACCACCGACAGCCCTGTTGCTGACATCTTGTGTTGTTTGACCACCGACAGCCCTGTTGCTGACATCTTGTGTTGTTTGACCGACAGCCCTGTTGCTGACATCTTGTGTTGTTTGACCACCGACAGCCCTGTTGCTGACATCTTGTGTTGTTTGACCACCGACAGCCCTGTTGCTGACATCTTGTGTTGTTTGACCACCGACAGCCCTGTTGCTGACATCTTGTGTTGTTTGACCGACAGCCCTGTTGCTGACATCTTGTGTTGTTTGACCACCGACAGCCCTGTTGCTGACATCTTGTGTTGTTTGACCACCGACAGCCCTGTTGCTGACATCTTGTGTTGTTTGACCACCGACAGCCCTGTTGCTGACATCTTGTGTTGTTTGACCACCGACAGCCCTGTTGCTGACATCTTGTGTTGTTTGACCACCGACAGCCCTGTTGCTGACATCTTGTGTTGTTTGACCAACAGCCCTGTTGCTGACATCTTGTGTTGTTTGACCACCGACAGCCCTGTTGCTGACATCTTGTGTTGTTTGACCAACAGCCCTGTTGCTGACATCTTGTGTCGTTTGACCACCGACAGCCCTGTTGCTGACATCTTGTGTTGTTTGACCACCGACAGCCCTGTTGCTGACATCTTGTGTTGTTTGACCAACAGCCCTGTTGCTGACATCTTGTGTCGTTTGACCACCGACAGCCCTGTTGCTGACATCTTGTGTTGTTTGACCACCGACAGCCCTGTTGCTGACATCTTGTGTTGTTTGACCACCGACAGCCCTGTTGCTGACATCTTGTGTTGTTTGACCAACAGCCCTGTTGCTGACATCTTGTGTTGTTTGACCAACAGCCCTGTTGCTGACATCTTGTGTTGTTTGACCACCGACAGCCCTGTTGCTGACATCTTGTGTTGTTTGACCACCGACAGCCCTGTTGCTGACATCTTGTGTTGTTTGACCAACAGCCCTGTTGCTGACATCTTGTGTTGTTTGACCAACAGCCCTGTTACTGACATCTTGTGTTGTTTGACCACCGACAGCCCTGTTGCTGACATCTTGTGTTGTTTGACCAACAGCCCTGTTGCTGACATCTTGTGTTGTTTGACCGACAGCCCTGTTGCTGACATCTTGTGTTGTTTGACCGACAGCCCTTTTGCTGACATCTTGTGTTGTTTGACCACCGACAGCCCTGTTGCTGACATCTTGTGTTGTTTGACCAACAGCCCTGTTGCTGACATCTTGTGTTATTTGACCAACAGCCCTGTTGCTGACATCTTGTGTTGTTTGACCAACAGCCCTGTTGCTGACATCTTGTGTTGTTTGACCGACAGCCCTGTTGCTGACATCTTGTGTTGTTTGACCGACAGCCCTGTTGCTGACATCTTGTGTTATTTGACCAACAGCCCTGTTGCTGACATCTTGTGGCGCCGAGGGAGCGCAGGGCCCCACCCAGGAACAATGTGACCAGTTTTATGGCCAAGAAGGAATGGTCAGTGTGCTGGATACAGGCCAGTTCAAGGGTGTCCAGTCGTGGACAGTACCTGAGACAATGACCTACAGGTGAGAATGTCTGTACGTGGACAGTACCTGAGACAATGACCTACAGGTGAGAATGTCTGTATGTGGACAGTACCTGAGACAATGACCTACAGGTGAGAATGTCTGTATGTGGACAGTACCTGAGAGAATGACCTACAGGTGAGAATGTCTGTACGTGGACAGTACCTGAGACAATGACCTACAGGTGAGCATGTCTGTATGTGGACAGCACCTGAGACAATGACCTACAGGTGAACATGTCTGTACGTGGACAGTACTTGAGACAATGACCTACCTACAGGTGAGCATGTCTGTACGTGGACAGTACCTGAGATAGTGACCTACAGGTGAAAATGTCTGTACGTCGACAGTACCTGAGACAGTGACCTACAGGTGAGAATGCCTGTACGCGAAAAGTACCTGAGACAATGACCTACAGGTGAACATGTCTGTACGTGGACAGTACCTGAGACAGTGACCCACAGGTGAACATGTCTGTACGTGGACAGCACCTGAGACAATGACCTACAGTTGAGAATGTCTACACGTCGACAGTACCTGATAGAATGACCTACAGGTGAGAATGTCTGAACGTGGACAGTACCTGAGACAATGACCTACAGGTGAGCATGTCTGTACGTGGACAGTACCTGAGACAATGACCTACAGGTGAGAATGTCTATACGTGGACAGTACCTGAGAGAATGACCTACAGGTGAGCATGTCTGTATGTGGACAGTACCTGAGACAATGACCTACCTACAGGTGAGCATGTCTGTACGTGGACAGTTCCTGAGACAATGACCTACAGGCGAGAATGTCTACACGTGGACAATACCTGAGACAATGACCTACCTACAGGTGAGCATGTCTGTACGTGGACAGTTCCTGAGACAATGACCTACCTACAGGTGAGCATGTCTGTACGTGGACAGTACCTGAGATAATGACCTACAGGTGAGCATGTCTGTACGTATACAATACCTGAGACAGTGACCTACCTACAGGTGAGCATGTCTGTACGTGGACAGTACCTGAGACAATGACCTACCTACAGGTGAGCATGTCTGTACGTGGACAGTACCTGAGACAATGACCTACCTACAGGTGAGAATGTCTGTACGTGGACAGTACCTGAGACAATGACCTACAGGTGAGAATGTCTACACGTGGACAGTACCTGAGACAATGAACTACCTACAGGTGAGCATGTCTGTACGTGGACAGTACCTGAGACAATGACCTACAGGTGAACATGTCTGTACGTGGACAGTACCTGAGACAATGACCTGCCTACAGGTGAGCATGTCTGTACGTGGACAGTACCTGAGACAATGACTTACAGGTGAGCATGTCTGTACGTGGACAATACCTGAGACAATGACCTACAGGTGAGAATCTCTGTACATGGACAGTACCTGAGACAATGACCTACCTACAGGTGAGCATGTCTGTACGTGGACAGTACCTGAGACAATGACTTACAGGTGAGAATGTCTTCACGTGGACAGTACCTGAGACAACGACCTACCTACAGTTGAGCATGTCTGTACGTGGACAGTACTTGAGACAATGACCTACATTTGAGAATGTATGTGTACTTGTTTACAACACAGGTAAATGTAGAAGCACGTAGCAGGTGAGATACGTTCTTGTACAGGTGAGATACGTTCTTGTACAGGTGAGATACGTTCTTTTACAGGTGAGATATGTTCTTGTACAGGTGAGAGTAGTACTTACACAGATGAAGGCCAACACAACAGTCCGTCACGAAAATTACAGTATATCGTCGATGGAAGCGGCAGTCACTAGAAAAGCAACAGCCTCACACAAATTACTGCATAATGCAAAACTAGTTAGTTCAGCAACCGACCGACCGCTATTTTGTCTGAATATGCAGTTCACAATACAAACAACCACTGGTAGATGTAAAAGCACTCCACACGAAATCCACAGCTCACAGTGTCGCTCTATGCACTTATCTCAGTAGCTCGGCGACGACACCTTGTACTACAGTCCAACATGAGGGAAATGCGTAACCAAACCGTAGCCGGAAGCAGAAATCCCCAGGAAACCTTAACAGCTCAACCGCCTATCCGCCATATTAGACCAGACAGTTATACTTCTTCTTCTTCTTCTTCTTCTTCTTCTTCTTCTTCTTCTTCTTCTTCTTCTTCTTCAGCGTTCCGAGCCATTGAGGTTCTTTGCTGCAGATACAATCCGTCTCCATTCGTCTCTCTGGGTGACCTTCTCTTGCCAGTCGTTGATTCCAAGTGCTTGTAGGTCTGTACATGTATTATCTCTCCACCGTCTTCTTGGTCTACCTCGGGGTCTACGGTCATTTATTTCCTGAGTGTACGCGAGTTTTGTTTCCCTATCATCTTCCATTCTTTCTATATGCCCCAGCCATTGTAGTCTATTAGCCTTCATGATACCAGTGATTAGCGGGAACTTAAACAGATCATAAATGTCTTTGTTACTTCTTCTTTTCCACTCTCCACTTTGTGTATCCCTAATGGGTCCAAAGATGCGTCTTAAAATTTTGTTCTCAAAAGTTTGTAACAAGGCTTCGTCTCCTTTCGTTGTACTCCAGGTTTCTGAGCCATACAGCACAACTGGTCTGATCAGTGTTTTGTATATTGTGATTTTGGTGTTACGAGATAGCGCATTTGATTTTAGTAGATGTTGTAGTGCATAGTATATCTTATTTCCAGAGTTGATTCTAGTTTGTATTTCTTCCCTTATGATGTTGGAGCAGTTGAAGATTGTACCCAGGTATTTGTATGTTTCCGTTCTTTTAATGGTCATATTATCTATTTGTATGTGGCCAGAGTTTTTAGCCATTCCGTCTCTTGAAATTACCATATATTCTGTCTTATCTTGGTTGATAACCAGTCCCATCTGTTGAGCTTTTTCCTTTAAGTGAGTCAATATTTCCAATGTCTTTTGTTCACTTTGCCCTATAATATCTATATCATCTGCATAACCAAGCAGCTTGGATGTTCCTCCAATATCACATTCCTCCTTTACCTTCCTTACAACTTTCTCTAGAGCCAGATTGAAGAGTAGCGGCGATAGTGCATCACCCTGTTTCAAGCCAGATGTTATTTGGAAAGGGTCTGATTTCCTGCCTTATATGTTACTATATTATAAGTATCTTCCATTATACAGTTATACAGTTTACAAAATATGCATTTACACACTAATACAGCACACAAGCGTACAACAATAAGGTACATACTTATAGAATATTTTAGTACACAATCATACAGTATTACATTATATTATTTTGCAATAATACTATATACAATCATATATTTAAAACAGCCCACAATCATATAGTTAATCATATTGTTAATCGTAGTGTTAATCATATTCTCAATCATATAGTTAATCATATAGTAATAATATTGTTAGTCATGAAGTTAAATATGTAGTTAATCATATAGTTAATCACATAGTTAATCACATTGTTAATCATATTGTTAATCATATAGTAATCATATTTGTAATCATATAGTTAAACATATGGTTTATCACATAGTAATCATATAGTTAATTATATTGTTAATCATACAGTTAATCATATCTGCATTCTCCAATGCTTGTTCCGAATTTGGTTTAACAATTAGCAAAAAGAAGACACAGATTATGTCACAAGGTGCACATGGGGTACCATCAATCTTTATTGACTACGCCGAACTACAGATGGTAGACCATTTTACATATCTAGGGTCAGTGGTAAATAGCAAATTATCCGGATTGATAAGGCAGCAACAACAATGAACAGGTTAAGAAGAAGAGTCTGGGAGGACAGGAAGCTTACTGCCAAAACAAAAGTCCTTGTCTATCAAGCCTGTGTCCTTATGGCAGTGAAACCTGCACAACTTACTCACACCAAGAGAAACATTTAAACAGATTTCATATGCGGTGTCTGCGAAGAATTCTTGGTATTAAGTGGTAAGACAAAATCACAAATACTGAAGTATCGGAAAGATCAGGTTGTGTGACGGTTTATTCCATGCTCACTCTTCGTAGACTTAAATGGATAGGACATATTAGGAGGATGGATGATGGTAGAATACCAAAGGACATCTGATTTGGTGAATTACAGTTGAGTAAGAGATCTCAGGGTCGGCCTCTACTACGATACAAAGATGTGTGTAAGCGGGACATGAGTGATACACGCATTGATAATGCACATTGGGAGCAAATCGCCGCTGAACGTGTTGCATGGAGGGCAAACATCAGAAATGGAATAAAGACAAAGGAGAAAATTATTGCAGATAAAGCACACTAAGAGCGTGAGAGACGTAAGATGGTGCATGATGGTGGCAATGACCACGTGTTCACATGCACCCACTGTGAACGGACATTTACAGCGCGAATCGGCCTTATCAGTCACTTTCGCTACCGCCATAGGTAAAAGTTATTATGCCTTTCTGAAGCACAAACTATCGTCTGTGAAGACGGCAAGGTGCCAATGATGAATGATGAGTTAATCATATAGAACTCTTATTGTTAATCATATAGTTAATCATATAGCAATCACATTGTTAGTCATATAGTTAAACATATAGTTTATCATATTTTTAATCATATAAATTGGAAACAAATAAGTAAATTAAGCTCCTGCGAGAAGAAACGTACTAAACACAAACACGTTGCACATACCTTACAAGGAGATCTATCGTATACCGGAATACAGGTGAAAATCCAAAATCAGAAGTAATCAATAAATATATAAAATGAATAATAAAATAAAATGCACACAAAAGAGTACAATACGACACACGGGACGGCCGACGTTTCGATTCTCAGAATCTTTGTCAAGGACAGGACAACACAGATAGATAAACGACGAAATACAACAAAACAAAAAGCAAAAAGCACCACTGCACTGTTTCCATGTGGGAGCTGAAAAAGACGGCTTTGCCAGGCTTTTTCTTCTTTTTCTTCTTTTAATCACATAACAATCATACAGTTAATCGTATAATTTAATCATATTGTTATTCACATTGTTAATCATATATTAATAATATTGTTAATAATATGGTAATCATATAGTAATCACCTTATTAGTCAAATAATTAAACACATAGTTTATCATATTATTATCACATAGTAATCATATTGTTAATCATATAGTAATTATATAGTAATCATATTGTTAGTCATATAGTTAATCATATAGTTAAAAAGCACATAATTATATAGTTTCTCATCTAGCTAAAAGATCACACAATCATGCAGTTAAATTAACACACACACACACACACACACACACACACACACACACACACACACACACACACACAGAGTTACATATAAGCATATAGTTAAAATAACATACGCCCACATAGTTACATATAGTCAGTCACACAGTAAGAAAGCAACCACTTATATAGTTACATATGGTCACACAGTAAACACAGCACACAATCTATATCCTCAGAATACAAGCCATTGGCTCGAAAGGTGGCCTTGGGAACTTGGACGGAGACATCTTGGCGGGAACTTCGGGGTCAAGTGTCACAGCCAAATTTAAACTTCATAAAGGAGAGAAGCTCTATTTCCTGGTTGGTCAGCCCGGAGAAGATGCATGTCAGGTAAGTTCATGATCAAATTTGGAGATGGTGAAATTGATGATGATGGTCTTTATGGTGATGATGATGATGATGATGGTGATGTTGATGATGATGTTAGTGTTGATGGTGATGATGTTGATGATGATGAAGATGTTGTTGTTGATAATGGTGATGGTGTTGATGTTGATGGTGGTGTTAATGATGATGTTGATGGTGATGATGATGGTGTTGGTGATTATGATGGTGGTGATGGTGATGATAATGATAATGATGATTGTGTGTTGATGATAATGTTGATGGTGGTAGTGATGATGTTGATGGTGTTGTTGATGGTGGTGATGATATTGATGGTGGTATTATTGATGGTGGTGATATTGATGGTGGTGATATTGATGGTGGTGATATTGATGGTGGGTGATATTGATGGTGGTGATATTGATGTTGGTAAAATTGATGGTGGTGATATTGATGGTGGTATTATTGATGGTGATGATATTGATGGTGGTGATATTGATGGTGGTGATATTGATGGTGGTGATATTGATGGTGGTGATATTGATGGTGGTGATATTGATGGTGGTGATATTGATGGTGGTGATATTGATGGTGGTGATATTGATGGTGGTATGATATTGATGGTGGTGATATTGATGGTGGTAATATTGATGGTGGTGATATTGATGGTGGTGATATTGATGGTGGTGATATTGATGGGTGATATTGATGGTGGTGATATTGATGGTGGTGATGATATTGATGGTGATGGTATTGATGGTGGTGATATTGATGGTGGTGATATTGATGGTGATGATATTGATGGTGGTGATATTGATGGTGGTGATATTGATGGTGGTGATGATATTGATGGTGGTGATATTGATGGTGGTGATGATATTGATGGTGGTAATATTGATGGTGATGATATTGATGGTGGTGATATTGATGGTGATGATATTGATGGTGGTGATATTGATGGTGGTGATATTGATGGTGGTGATATTGATGGTGATGATATTGATGGTGGTGATATTGATGGTGGTGATATTGATGGTGATGATATTGATGGTGGTGATATTGATGGTGATGATATTGATGGTGATGATATTGATGGTGGTGATATTGATGGTGATGATATTGATGGTGGTGATATTGATGGTGATGATATTGATGGTGGTGATATTGATGGTGGTGATATTGATGGTGGTGATATTGATGGTGGTATTATTGATGGTGGTGATATTGATGGTGGTAATTGTGCTGTTATTTCCTCGAGAGGAGATTGGAATCACCATGCACATCTTTAACCTGATTATCTGTTGGGATTAGTTACTGACTTTTTGTCTACACTCCTCTCTTCCGTCTTATCATCCATATATCCCTTTCTTTCACTCTCTCTATCATTCCCTCAACACATACTCCGACAACAGTTCTTTTTAACATTACATAAAAGATTTATTTATAAAACTATGTCTTGTGTATGGATGGGTATTGTCTGTGTAGTTGCTAGTGTTCTTCTGGTGTGCCTGCTAGATACGAGGTTGATAGATAGTCTTCGTGTCTTTCTCTCGTCTCTTCTCTCGGCTAAAGTACAGGACGATATATAGACACCACAGAACGATCTCACCCTGACGGCTCCGTCTGCTTGAGTCTGTAGATAAATCCGTTCTTTGTAATGAAAATGTTCACCACTGTATCAATGTACTTAACCCGCTCACTATTTGCTGTCCGCTTAAAATGAATGTTCGTTGCTTTCGTATAGCGTTCTTTAATCCATTCTGGAAAAACACATCGAGTTTCTAGAATGTTCTATGAGTGTTCTGTAGAAGTTCTACACTTGATATTTTGTAATTGATATATGCACTTGGTACGCACTTTGCTACTCTATGAGATTGAGTCATTTGAGCTTTTCCATTAGCTCATCTGATCTTTATTATTCTTTCTCTGTCGTCCGTAATTCTTCCGGTGAGACTTCTATTCTTTCTTTTCTCCTGCACAAGTGTCGTGCTTTATTACTTTAAAGGGCTTTCTTGTGGGTTATCAACACTGAGTGATCTGGACCACAGCCATCTGTATTCTCTTATTTGATACGTCTCGCACTGGTATGGAAACCTTATTTAGGCATCTATGTTCCTTTATAGAATTAATGTAAATCCACGAATCGAAATTTATCCGCATCCAAGCACTTTATCCCATTATAAGGGAGGATATTTCTTTTCATTACAGGACACATAATTCTATCTTCTCGTCCAGTTGGGAATACACACACTAAACTGACAAAGAAAGTGGCTACTCTTTATAGGTCAGTCTATGTCGCATAATCCTTGACATTGCTGGACAAAGCAAATTCAGACTTCATTATCCCTTGTCAGTGGAAAATTTTCTGATCTCGAACTTTTCCGTTGTTTAATACAACCAAACCGCATTCTGCTGTCCAGTCTTAGTCGCAAACCTACCTCCAGAACGCAATAGGCTGGTCCATGATACTGTCTGTCTTTGTAGCAAACTAATTTTTCCACTCGCCAGTTTACCTGTGTTGTAGTCGACTCTCCCGACTTGACCTATATACATATGCGCTGGTCAATCCGTTGTGTTTTATCCTTCTGTTTCATTAACCCTTCTACTCCCTGGGTATTCGCTGCATACAGTCGTCGATCTGGGAATCACTAACATTCAGCATTTCACGACATAGGCCCCCTCTTAAGAGATTAGACCGCGTCGAATCTTTCTCACTGTAGGTTTGATTCCCATGATCCACAACCCTAGTCTTCTTCCTCCGGAGCTGGATGTCTGGATAAAAATCCGCTCCTACATTCTCCTTTCCAAAGTATTCCATTGTGAAGTCCCGTTGCAGCAACAACGTCCATCACATCCATCGTGCGTTGAGCTTCTGCGAAGTAGCTATTAACATCACGTGTTGATGATATGATTGGGTCCTCACATGGCTCACTTCATTATCCAGTAGGCGCTCTAATTGACACCCTACTATACTACTAACGACTGAAACTAGTGTTGGCTCCTCGCTCCTGTACGTCCGGTCGACCTACTTTCGACTTGCTTCAGCGACGGCTCACAATACAGACGGATTGTCCCATCCTGATTGTAACACTGCTTCCATGTCCTCTTGGTTTCCCCCGGCTTTTCCTCTGGGGATGTTCCGCCTCGTCCTCGATGGACCGAGTCGTCTTTCCCAAATCTCCTGGACTTTTGCTTCCAGGACCATCTTGGGCGATATTGTATCTGGTCAGCCAATCTTTGGTTGGAGTCCTGGGTAATTCTCGCTTTTCCCGACTTTACCCACCCCTTCTGAACTTGGTTACCGGTGAAACTTTCACTCTTGTCCTTTCCCTGACTTGTGATTTCCCTCCTCCTGTCGTAGGGTAAATCTGACCTATCCCGTACTATCCCATAGGCCCTCCTATGTTGTACTGGCGATCTCTGGTCTTCGTCTGGACTGGTAACCGTTGTCCTAATGGCTGCCATCACCATAAAGTGCGAAGCTTTGCTCCCGGATCTCTCCTCATATTTCCTAATGAGATGTCTAGGGAGATTTTTCTTCTCTTCCCCGATCCGTATTTTGTAGATGTTCTTGGACACCACCTTTTCCACAGGATAAGGTCCTTTCCATCCTACTTGGAGTATATTGGTCTCTGCTGGACTCCACACTTCCACTTTGTCTTCCACTTTAAGAGCTAGTTTCCTCTTAATTCGCTTGTTGGGTGGTGCTTTCTGGCACTCCGAACAAGACTTCAACCCACCGGCGTACATCTCCGGTCATTCCTGGCCAGCAATAATGGCCGGATATTTGCTGCAAGGTCTCTCTGACACCCATATGTCGATTCTCGTCTATGATGTGTCCCCTCTGAAGAATGTGAGGACGGTGGGTCTCTGGAACCACCCACTGCTCGTGCAGGTTATCTCCCCTCCCAGCTCTCCGATAGAGTAGTTGATTCTTCAGAAAGTACTGTCCCCGTTCTGGTGGCTCAGCACTTCTTTGCAGCTTCCTGTAGCAAGGACGCAACGTAGTATCCTTCCTCTTGGCAGTATGCAAGTCTCCTATCCCTGAGTTGTCGCATAGTGTCTCTGCCTCTTTTTCCTTCCCTTGAGATCCACTGACTACTGTTCCCTTGTGGGCTTGCTGTTTGGGCATCCCCAAAAAGACATATTTCGTGCCAATGATCATGGGAAATAAGGAGTCAGATAATACAGCAGCAGGAATAATGCCCGTGACGTACCTGGATTTAATCTCCACCTTGGCGATTGGCAGCGTCATGGTAACAGCACTCCTCATTGCCGGCTGTATCTCTATGGTCTCCCCTGTAAGTTGGTCTGGGCTTACCAAGCTGGCGTCCACCACCGCTTCCCCATCCAAACCGGTATCCTAGAGACAAACAACCTGCTGGCCATTGACTTCAATAAGTTCAACCACAGGTGGTCTCTCTTGGTCCTGAGTGTCTTTCATCTCCTTGACCGTTTCCTTGCCTTCCTCTTTTGATTCCTCGAGGTTGGTTATGCAATTGGCGTGTTTTGCCTTGCATCTGCAGTCCACAGTATTATGTGTTGTCGACTGGCAGTGAGTGCACCATGTTCCCTTCCTAGGTTTCCGTGTGTCCTTTTTGTTCCTTTCTCCTTCGCCGACCTCAGCCTTGTCTGTGATCACCGATGTAGGAATCACTTTGCATGCTGCGAAGTAAGAACTTTTAGGTTTCGATCTGCAGTCTTTTGTGTTGTGGGAGGCCGCCCTACAAAATGAACACCATTTTTCAGACCACTGTCGTTTCGCTTGAGAATTCGAGGTGCTCTGGTTTCCTACCTTCACCTTCTCTGAACTCTCCTCTGTGTGCTTTATATAAGGTTCCCCTTTTTCTCCTTCCCAGTTTTTAGGTTTCTTTTTCTCTGGTTTCTCCTGTCCTTTGGTTTGTGTACTTAGTTCCTCAGTTTCACCATGTACTTCCACGAATCGTTCCGCCAGCTTATTCACCACATCAATCCGTTCCGCCCCTTGTTCTCCCAAGAAGGTTCTGAGAGGTTTCGACATTTGCTTTCGCATTTGGTCTACCACCATCATCTCTTCGAGACTCTCATAATCCCTCTGGAATTCTGCCAAGTCCATCCATTTCTGGAGATAGGATTTCAGCCTTAGACTGTATGCGGCGAATAGTTCTCCCGGCTCTCGTCTAGACGATCTAAACTTTTTCCGATATGTTTGTGCTGTGACTTCATAATGTTTCATCAAAGCTGCTTTCAATTCCTCATACTGATTTTCCTGTCCTGGTGGTAGGCGTGTGTAGACCTCGTACCCTGACCCACGTAACGCCTGGGATACTTTAAGAGCCCATCTGGATCTTTCCAGTCCCATAGCGATTGCCATAGCCTCGAACCGATCCAAAAACTGGAATATCTTCTCTTTACTTTCATCATAGACCGCTAAGGGAAACTTCATGGCATGGTAACCATGTCCACTCATGTGGGTTGCACCAGGTGAAGAAGAATTTCCTTCCACTCCATCTATTTTCTCCCTTAGTTTGTGTCTTGAGCTCCAGTTCTCGCATGCGGTATTCATGTTCTCTGATCTTCGTGGCTTCTTCTGCTTCCAACTGGGCCTTACGCTCTTCTCGTTCCGCTTGACGAATCTCTCGCTCTCTTTCTTGTATGTAATCAGTTAAGTCGGAACCAGCCAACCCAATTTCCTCTCCGTTTGCCCTAAGTTCTGCTGTAGTTAGTTTGGGAGTGGCCATAGTTACAGCAGATAAGTCAGCACGTTGAGTAAAGACACCTCCAAGGCAGAAAAGAAATACTCACTATACAATTATATTCCACCTAGAACCTATACCATTTATCTATGTCTATCTAATATTATAAATCTACACCACCACACAGTACATCACAACCACTCTCTCATCCACAAGAGGAGATATAGGATAAAGACTTATGTAGACGTGTGACCGTGTGACTAAGTATGTAATGTCTTACCACCTATCCACATTCACTCTGTCTGGAACTTTCTCACTGTAAAGTCACCAGCCTTAATGAAATGTTTCTACCATAAATGTAATGGCACCATATATCCAATGGACGTCCTTCCATTAAAAGTCATCAATATATACTTATATTCCTTCCAATCAGTATGTCCCAACATGTAGGTACTCCGCTATGCCTGTGCCAATATGCCGGTACCTCTCTCTGCATATGCCTTGTTATGCCTTAGGTCATATGAGTATTATGTATGTACGTACCCCGCTGCTCCACCATTTTATGTGCTGTTATTTCCTCGAGAGGAGATTGGAATCACCATGCACATCTTTAACCTGATTATCTGTTGGGATTAGTTACTGACTTTTTGTCTACACTCCTCTCTTCCGTCTTATCATCCATATATCCCTTTCTTTCACTCTCTCTATCATTCCCTCAACACATACTCCGACAACAGTTCTTTTAACATTAAATAAAAGATTTATTTATAAAACTATGTCTTGTGTATGGATGGGTATTGTCTGTGTAGTTGCTAGTGTTCTTCTGGTGTGCCTGCTAGATACGAGGTTGATAGATAGTCTTCGTGTCTTTCTCTCGTCTCTTCTCTCGGCTAAAGTACAGGACGATATATAGACACCACAGAACGATCTCACCCTGACGGGCTCCGTCTGCTTGAGTCTGTAGATAAATCCGTTCTTTGTAATGAAAATGTTCACCACTGTATCAATGTACTTAACCCGCTCACTATTTGCTGTCCGCTTAAAATGAATGTTCGTTGCTTTCGTATAGCGTTCTTTAATCCATTCTGGAAAAACACATCGGTTTCTAGAATGTTCTATGAGTGTTCTGTAGAAGTTCTACACTTGATATTTTGTAATTGATATATGCACTTGGTACGCACTTTGCTACTCTATGAGATTGAGTCATTTGAGCTTTTCCATTAGCTCATCTGATCTTTATTATTCTTTCTCTGTCGTCCGTAATTCTTCCGGTGAGACTTCTATTCTTTCTTTTCTCCTGCACAAGTGTCGTGCTTTATTACTTTAAAGGGCTTTCTTGTGGGTTATCAACACTGAGTGATCTGGACCACAGCCATCTGTATTCTCTTATTTGATACGTCTCGCACTGGTATGGAAACCTTATTTAGGCATCTATGTTCCTTTATAGAATTAATGTAAATCCACGAATCGAAATTTATCCGCATCCAAGCACTTTTATCCCATTATAAGGGAGGATATTTCTTTTAATTACAGGACACATAATTCTATCTTCTCGTCCAGTTGGGAATACACACACTAAACTGACAAAGAAAGTGGCTACTCTTTATAGGTCAGTCTATGTCGCATAATCCTTGACATTGCTGGACAAAGCAAATTCAGACTTCATTATCCCTTGTCAGTGGAAAATTTTCTGATCTCGAACTTTTCCGTTGTTTAATACAACCAAACCGCATTCTGCTGTCCAGTCTTAGTCGCAAACCTACCTCCAGAACGCAATAGGCTGGTCCATGATACTGTCTGTCTTTGTAGCAAACTAATTTTTCCACTCGCCAGTTTACCTGTGTTGTAGTCGACTCTCCCGACTTGACCTATATACATATGCGCTGGTCAATCCGTTGTGTTTTATCCTTCTGTTTCATTAACCCTTCTACTCCCTGGGTATTCGCTGCATACAGTCGTCGATCTGGGAATCACTAACATTCAGCATTTCACGACAGTAATATTGATGGTGATGATATTGATGGTGGTGATATTGATGGTGATGATATTGATGGTGGTGATATTGATGGTGATGATATTGATGGTGGTGATATTGATGGTAGTGATATTGATGGTGGTGATGATATTGATGGTGGTGATATTGATGGTGGTGATGATATTGATGGTGGAGATTACATTGATGGTGAAAATATTGATGGTGGTGATGATATTGATGGTGGTGATATTGATGGTGATGATGATATTGATGGTGGTGATTTGATGGTGGTGATATTGATGGTGTGATATTGATGGTGGTGATGATATTGATGGTGGTGAGATTGATGATGGTGATGATATTGATGGTGATGATATTGATGGTGATGATATTGATGGTGATGATATTGATGGTGATGATATTGATGGTGATGATATTGATGGTGATGATATTGATGGTGATGATATTGATGGTGATGATATTGATGGTGATGATATTGATGGTGGTGAGATTGATGGTGGTGAGATTGATGGTGGTGATGATATTGATGGTGATGATATTGATGGTGATGATATTGATGGTGATGATATTGATGGTGATGATATTGATGGTGGTGAGATTGATGGTGGTGATGATATTGATGGTGGTGATATTGATGGTGATGATGATATTGATGGTGGTGATATTGATGCTAGTGATATTGATGGTGGTGATATTGATGGTGGTGGTGATATTGATGGTAGTGATATTGATGGTGGTGATATTGATGGTGGTGATGATATTGATGGTGGTGATATTGATGGTGGTGATGATATTGATGGTGGAGATTACATTGATGGTGAAAATATTGATGGTGGTGATATTGAAGATGGTGATATTGATGTTGGTGATATTGATGGTAGTGATATTGATGATTGTGATGACTTTGATGATGGTTGTGATATTGATGGTAGTGATATTGATGATTGTGATGATATTGATGATGGGGTGATATTGATGGTGGTGATTTTGATGGTGGTGATATTGATGGTGGTGATATTGCTGGTGGTGATGATATTGATGTTGGTGATATTGATGGTGATGATATTGATGGTGATGATATTGATGGTGATGATATTGATGTGGTGATGATATTGATGATGGTGATGGTATTGATGGTTGTGATATTGATGGTAGTGATATTGATGATTGTGATGATATTGATGATGGTTGTGACATTGATGGTGGTGATATTGATGATATTGGTGATATTGATAATGAAAACACAAATAATATCCAAGAGTAATTGATTCGTGACTAGACACCCTATGAAAAGAGGCATGATGACGTCACCGAGGCTTCACTGATCTACATCAACACCAGCCACGTGACTGGGGGTGGTGGAGGAGGTGGGGCTACTGTAGTCTTCAAGGTTAGTCTGTGTCTGCCTGCCCTGCTGTTGTTGTTTGTTGATCGGTATTTGTATTGTGTTTCTGAGAACAGCTGTGATATCTACACTTCTCATTTGACACATCTAATGTGTCTTGTATCTGTTGACAGTAAAGCTGTGATATCTGCACCTCAGCCGACACATCCGATGTCTTCCTGGAATTTGTTAAGTAGACTAGCCTCCTAGGTTTGTTAAAAGGACAGTAAATGTGTCATAGACCTGGTTTATGTGTTTGTAAAAATTGTTATACATGCCTGGTTCGACTCTTTCACAAATGTCACCAAATGTGGGTCATGGCCAATATTCTGGGCACTTCACAAGAAATAGATTTCTGGACAAGACAACTGTGGAGGGAGGTGTACCGGGGAAGACAACTGTTGAGGGAGATGTACCGGGAAAGCGGAAAAGAGCACCACCACAATGTGGGTGGATTCAAATTGTGATAGATAATTGACACGTGACACCAACAGACTCAGGACATCTGACACGTGACACCAACAGAGGCGGGACATCTCACACGTGACACCAACAGAGGCGGGACATCTGACACGTGACACCAACAGATGCGGGACATCTGACACGTGACACCAACAGAGGCGGGACATCTGACACGTGACACCAACAGAGGCGGGACATCTGACGCGTGACATCAACAGAGGCGGGATATCTCACACGTGACACCAACAGAGGCGGGACATCTGACACGTGACACCAACAGAGGCGGGACATCTGACACGTGACACCAACAGAGGCGGGACATCTGACACGTGACACCAACAGAGGCGGGATATCTCACACGTGACACCAACAGAGGCGGGACATCTGACACGTGACACCAACAGAGACGGGACATCTGACACGGGACACCAACAGAGGCGTGACATCTGACACGGGACACCAACAGAGGCGTGACATCTGACATGTGACACCAATAGAGGCGGGACACCTGACGTATTACACACTTACGGTACAATCTCACTACACACTTCCTATTTGTATCAGTACACGGTACAGTCTCACTACACACTTCCTAATTCGGTCAGTATACAGCAAAGTCTCACTACACACTTCATAATTTGATTAATACACGGTACAGCTTCTCTACAAACTTCCTAATTGGGTCAATACACGGTACAGTCTCATTACACACTTCCTAACTGGATCAATACACGGTACAGTCTCACTACACACTTCCTAATTCGGTCAGTATACAGCAAAGTCTCACTACACACTTCATAATTTGATTAATACACGGTACAGCTTCTCTACAAACTTCCTAATTGGGTCAATACACGGTACAGTATCACTACACACTTCCTAATTGGATGAATACACGGTGCAGTCTCACTACACACTTCCTAATTGGGTCAATACACGGTACAGTCTCACTACACACGTCTTAACTGGATCAATACACGGTACAGTCTCACTACACACTTCCTAATTGGATCAATACACGGTACTGTCTTACTACACACTTCCTAATTGGGTCAGTACAAGGTACAGTCTCACTACATACTTCATAATTGGGTCAGTACACGGTAATTCTCACTGCACATTTCCTAATTGGGTCAGTACACGGCTTAGTCTCACTACAGACTTCCTAATTGGGTCAGTACACGGTACAGTCTCACTACAGACTTCCTAATTGGGTCAGTACACGGTACAGTCTCACTACAGACTTCCTAATTGGGTCAGTACACGGTACAGTCTCACTACACACTTCCTAATTGGGTCAGTACACGGTACAGTCTCACTACAGACTTCCTAATTGGGTCAGTACACGGTAATTCTCACTGCACATTTCCTAATTGGGTCAGTACACGGCTTAGTCTCACTACAGACTTCCTAATTGGGTCAGTACACGGTACAGTCTCTCTCAAACTGAGCAAATGTCCCAGATATGATGTGGCTTATGAGCCAGCTGTTTTCACAGTTCAGGTGTGCTAGAACTAACAACAGCCACCCTTGTTTACACCCCAGATGAGCACAGATGGACGCGTGCAGCAAGTGTTGCTGGTGGCAGCTGGCGGCGCAGGTCTTCCTCGGCAGTCTCAACATTGGCAGATGGACAAGACAACCCCGTCACCGGACAACAGCTGGGCCAACTGTGAGAGACATTCTTGTGTGTTGTTTTCCTTTCTGCCTCTGCTGACCTTCTTCTTCTTCTTCTTCTTCTTCTTCTTCTTCTTCTTCTTCTTCTTCTTCTTCTTCTTCTTCTTCTTCTTCTTCTTCTTCTTCTTCTTCTTCTCCTCTTCTTCTTCTTCTTCTTCTTCTTCTTCTTCTTCTTCTTCTTCTTCTTCTTCTTCTTCTTCTTCTTCTTCGTCTTCTTCTTCTTCTTCTTCTTCTTCTTCTTCTTCTTCTTCTTCTTCTTCTTCTTCTTCTTCTTCTTCTTCTTCTTCTTCTTCTTGCTGACCCGCGGAACGTGATCCATCTCGTTTGAGCCCTATGTCACTTAGTGACAGCCGCAGGCTGTGACACGCCAGAGTGTTTGTGTAACTTGAAACATCTTTGTACACGCTAGACTGTGTGGCTTGAAACATCTCTGTACATGCAAGACTGTGTGACTTGAAACATTTCTGTACATGCAAGAGTGTTTGTGTGACTTGAAACATCTTTGTACATGCAAGACTGTGTGACTTGAAACATCTCTGTACATGCAAGACTGTGTGACTTGAAACATCTCTGTACACGCTAGACTGTGTGACTTGAAACATCTTTGTACATGCAAGACTGTGTGACTTGAAACATCTCTGTACATGCAAGACTGTGTGACTTGAAACATCTCTGTACACGCTAGACTGTGTGACTTGAAACATCTTTGTACACGCTAGACTGTGTGACTTGAAACATCTTTGTACACGCTAAGACTGTGTGACTTGAAACATCTTTGTACACGCTAGACTGTGTGACTTGAAACATCTTTGTACACGCTAGACTGTGTGACTTGAAACATCTTTGTACACGCTAGACTGTGTGACTTGAAACATCTTTGTACACGCTAGACTGTGTGACTTGAAACATCTTTGTACACGCTAGACTGTGTGACTTGAAACATCTTTGTACACGCTAGACTGTGTGACTTGAAACATCTTGTACACGCTAGACTGTGTGACTTGAAACATCTTTGTACACGCTAGACTGTGTGACTTTGAAACATCTTTGTACACGCTAGACTGTGTGACTTGAAACATCTCTGTACATGCAAGACTGTGTGACTTGAAACATCTTTGTACACGCTAGACTGTGTGACTTGAAACATCTTTGTACACGCTAGACTGTGTGACTTGAAACATCTCTGTACATGCAAGACGGTGTGACTTGAAACATCTCTGTACATCGCTAAGACTGTGTGACTTGAAACATCTTGTACACTGCTAGACTGTGTGACTTGAAACATCTTTGTACACGCTAGACTGTGTGACTTGAAACATCTTTGTACACTGCTAGACTGTGTGACTTGAAACATCTCTTGTACATCGCTAGACTGTGTGACTTGAAACATCTCTTGTACACGCTAAGACTGTGTGACTTGAAACATCTTTGTACACGCTAAGACTGTGTGACTTGAAACATCTTTGTACATGCTAAGACTGTGTGACTTGAAACATCTTGTACACTGCTAAGACTGTGTGACTTGAAACATCTTTGTACACTGCTAGACTGTGTGACTTGAAACATCTCTTGTACACTGCTAAGACTGTGTGACTTGAAACATCTTTGTACACTGCTAGACTGTGTGACTTGAAACATCTTTGTACACGCTAAGACTGTGTGACTTGAAACATCTCTTGTACATGCTAAGGACTGTGTGACTTGAAACATCTTGTACATGCAAGACTGTGTGACTTGAAACATCTCTGTACACGCTAGACTGTGTGACTTGAAACATCTCTGTACACGCTAGACTGTGTGACTTGAAACATCTCTGTACACGCTAGACTGTGTGATTTAAAACATCTCTGTACACGCTAGACTGTGTGACTTGAAACATCTCTGTACATGCAAGACTGTGTGACTTGAAACATCTCTGTACACGCTAGACTGTGTGACTTAAAACATCTCTGTACACGCTAGACTGTGTGACTTGAAACATCTCTGTACATGCAAGACTGTGTGACTTGAAACATCTCTGTACATGCAAGACTGTGTGACTTGAAACATCTCTGTACATGCAAGACTGTGTGACTTGAAACATCTCTGTAAACGATGGACTGTTTGTGTGACTTGAAACATCTCTGTAAACGATGGACTGTTTGTGTGACTTGAAACATTTCTGTACATGCAAGAGTGTTTGTGTGACTTGAAACATCTCTGTACATTTAAGACTGTGACTTTATTCATCCCTGTTCATGCTAGACCGTCTCCTTGTCTTATATCTCCAGACGGCGTAGCAACAATGAGTGATCAGGAGGCACAGCTGTTTATACAGAGGTCTCTGGAAGGTTCACCTCCCTGTCTGGAATCCACCAATAAGAGCGATTCCTGTCTTGGTTGGGGCGGCTTTGGTGCAGGGGGCGGAGCTTGTTCCCGTGGAGGACATGGAGGAGGAGCTGATAGTAAGTAGTAGGCGGTGTCTTGACAATACAGTCATTATTATTATTATCATTAGCACCATAACCACCATGAATGAGTTTATTAATTGTATAAAAGCTGCCTTCATCTTGTGGTTCATACTCATTTCAAGTGTGGTAGCTATTCCCGTACACACCACCCTTGCCTTTTCTTCCATAAACGTGAAAATACAACCCAGTGTCCATTTTATAAATACATAAACCATGCACTTGCCATCAGCTGGTTTCACACCGGTCATAATGTGCAGGCAGCTCCAGTGCATGGTGCTTAGGAGACCCGTCAACCGTCAGATGGTGTGTAAAAATGTGTTCAAATTTACAGAGAACACACACACTGATAAAACCTGGTTCACCCTCCCTGTCCCGGCATGCTTCGCGGCAGGTGCCCAACAAGGGACATCACTCATCATCATCATCATCATCATCATCATCATCATCATCATCATCATCATCATCATCAAGTGCCGTGCCGACTGGCGTAAGCATTCATGGCTCTCCACAGATCTCTGTCTTTGGTTTTCTGGATCAACTATGCCGTTGATATTCCTCCATGCCACAGACGCAATCCAACCAGCATCATGTCTCGTGGTCTGCTTCTGCCTCTCTTCCCCCCGGTCGTTCCAGTTGTCACGATGTTCTCCAGCGCCTCTCTTCTCATCACTTGACCAAACAATCTGTTTGTCTCTTTCTTACTGTCAGTCATTGCTTCCATAGAGGCTCAATACACAGTGATATGTTTTAATTAGTTGAAGTTGGTTAGTGCTCTTTGGTGTGAACTTGTTCATGAATATCCACGCTGGTATCATTTAATGTAAATACACGCCATTTACATAGCAAAAGAGGCTATAGTTGTTTTGGTTTTTTTCAACCACTTTCCAAATCCAACAATAGTTTGGTCTCAAATGGGTGGACATTCTGGAATAGTCCCAACAACACACTGAAGCCTCCCCTCAATGACCCGTCATTCTGTCTGTTCACTATTGTATTTGTTTGCTAACATTCACACGACACCTCCTCCCTGTCACCCTGTCCGGTCACGCTTACCCTCAGTGACCTGTCACCCTGTCCGATCACGCTTACCCTCAGTGACCTGTCCCCCTGTCCGGTCCCTATTGTATTTGTTTGACATTCTGTATGCTCTACCAGACGTAAGTCATGTACGAGAGCCAAGCGATGACTGGGAATCTACAACCATAGTCAGGCTGCGAGAATAGCAAGTTAAAAGAGGTGTGGCCAAATAAGAATACTACGCAAGAAGTCAAAGAAGATTGATAAACCAACACAGAACTGGCGTCGTTAGCCGCTACACGCTGCGGGATTTTCTGAGGAGGGGATCCGAGCACTTATGGACTCAATGGTTCGATGTGCAATGAGGATGATCTGTCGACTAACTAAATAACTAAACTAAACTAAACTAAACTAAACTAAACTAAACTAAACTAAACTAAACTAAATTAAACTAAACCAACCAACCAACCAACCAACCAACCAACCAATTTGTATTTGTTTGCTAACATCCACACTGACCACTCAATGACCTGTCTCTCTGTTCGGTCACTATTGTATTGTTTGCTAACATCCACACTGACCACTCAATGACCTGTCCGGCCACTATTGTATTTGTTTGCTAACATCCACACTGACCACTCAATGACCTGTCTCTCTGTTCGGTCACTATTGTATTGTTTGCTAACATCCACACTGGCCACTCAATGACCTGTCCCTCTGTTCGGTCACTATTGTATTGTTTGCTAACATCCACACTGACCACTCAATGACCTGTCTCTCTGTTCGGTCACTATTGTATTGTTTGCTAACATCCACACTGACCACTCAATGACCTGTCCCTCTGTTCGGTCACTATTGTATTGTTTGCTAACATCCACACTGACCACTCAATGACCTGTCTCTCTGTTCGGTCACTATTGTATTGTTTGCTAACATCCACACTGGCCACTCAATGACCTGTCCCTCTGTTCGGTCACTATTGTATTGTTTGCTAACATCCACACTGACCACTCAATGACCTGTCCGGCCACTATTGTATTGTTTGCTGACATCCACACTGACCACTCAATGACCTGTCTCTCTGTTCGGTCACTATTGTATTGTTTGCTGACATCCACACTGACCACTCAATGACCTGTCTCTCTGTTCGGTCACTATTGTATTGTTTGCTGACATCCACACTGACCACTCAATGACCTGTCTCTCTGTTCGGTCACTATTGTATTGTTTGCTGACATCCACACTGACCACTCAATGACCTGTCCCTCTGTTCGGTCACTATTGTATTGTTTGCTAACATCCACACTGACCACTCAATGACCTGTCCGGCCACTATTGTATTGTTTGCTAACGTCCACACTGACCACTCAATGACCTGTCTCTCTGTTCGGTCACTATTGTATTGTTTGCTAACATCCACACTGACCACTCAATGACCTGTCCGGCCACTATTGTATTGTTTGCTGACATCCACACTGACCACTCAATGACCTGCCCCTGGGTCTGGTCACTATGTTATTTGTTTGCCAACGCGAGTTCTTGCGTGCAGCTGACGGTCATTCTTGTTGCATATTGGTTGGACCATAATGTGATGTACAATAAACATCTGATTGGTTGACTGCTCGAGCAATGTACTTCTTGTAATTAGTGCTAGCATCAGAGCTGAGGTCATGCATCTTCTAGCACCAGTTGTCTGTGCTTGTTTCCCAGCTTCCCTGGACGGTGTCAACAAGACTACCACCGGCCTTCCTGGCAGGTCTTACGTACACGGCACAGCTCTGTACCAGACCATATCTTCAGGTGAGATTTATACTTGGCACAACTCTGTACCAGGTGATATCTTCAGGTGAGATTTATACTTGGCACAACTGTATACCAGGTGATGTCTACAGATGAGATTTATACTTAGCACAACTCTGTACCAGACCATATCTTCAGGTGAGATTTATACTTGGCACAACTGTATACCAGGTGATGTCTACAGATGAGATTTATACTTAGCACAACTCTGTACCAGGTGATATCTTCAGGTGAGATTTATACTTGGCACAACTCTGTACCAGGTGATATCTTCAGGTGAGATTTATACTTGGCACAACTCTGTACCAGGTGATATCTTCAGGTGAGATTTATACTTGGCACAACTCTGTACCAGGTGATATCTTCAGGTGAGATTTATACTTGGCACAACTCTGTACCAGGTGATATCTTCAGGTGAGATTTATACTTGGCACAACTCTGTACCAGGTGATATCTTCAGGTGAGATTTATACTTAGCACAACTGTATACCAGGTGATGTCTACAGGTGAGATCTTGTACACATTCCATCCTCACTGACCCAGGAAAGTGAACAGCAAAAAGTTATAGATACAGGAGTGATGGAAAGTACAAAGTTATAGATATAGGAGTGATAGAAAGTACAAAGTTATAGATACAGGAGTGATGGAAAGTACAAAGTTATAGATACAGGAGTGATAGAAAGTACAAAGTTATAGATACAGGAGTGATAGAAAGTACAAAGTTATAGATACAGGAGTGATGGAAAGTACAAAGTTATAGATATAGGAGTGATAGAAAGTACAAAGTTATAGATACAGGAGTGATGGAAAGTACAAAGTTATAGATACAGGAGTGATAGAAAGTACAAAGTTATAGATACAGGAGTGATAGAAAGTACAAAGTTATAGATACAGGAGTGATAGAAAGTACAAAGTTATAGATACAGGAGTGATAGAAAGTACAAAGTTATAGATACAGGAGTGATAGAAAGTACAAAGTTATAGATATAGGAGTGATAGAAAGTACAAAGTTATAGATACAGGAGTGATGGAAAGTACAAAGTTATAGATACAGGAGTGATAGAAAGTACAAAGTTATAGATACAGGAGTGATAGAAAGTACAAAGGACAACCAATAATAATGGAAAACTATCTCAAACGACAACTAGCCAATAAACATTCCCATATGTATGGCACGTTACACCTTCCTTAGGTATTTATAATGGCTGTGTTAAACATTGTCTCAGTGAGTCATGTATTATTGATTATTTTTCATATGTTTTAATGCTTATTGTTCATTTGTTGTCCAAGATTAGCTTCATAAGTGGTATTGAATGAAAGAATGTATGAGAGGAAATAGAGAAGGGCAGAATGTCAGACAGGCCTGCGTGCCCAATTCTTAACCCTTTGAAAATAAAGTTTGTTCGTTCGTTAACCCTCACACACCAGTCTCACCCCTCACACATACCTGTCTCAACATGCACACATACATGTCTCAGCCCTCACACATACCTGTCACAACCCTCACACACACCTGTCTCAACCTTCACACACATATCTTAACCATCACACACAGACACACACACCTGTCTCAAGCTTCACACACGCACCTGTCTCAACCTTCACACTCACCTGTCTCAACCTTCACACACATGCCTTCCGTATCTCATGGCCAGATATACACCTGTCTAACCCCTCACACACACACACACACGCACGCACGCGCGCACACACACACACACACACACACACACCTGTCTTCTGTATCCCAAGCCCAGATATACACCTGTCTGAACCCTTACACACACACACACACACACACACACAACACACACACAACACACACACACAACACACACACATCTGTCTGAACCCTCTCTCTCTCTCTCTCTCTCTCTCTCTCACACACACACACACACACACATGCCTGTCTGAACCCTCTCTCTCTCTCTCTCTCTCTCTCACACACACACACACACACGCCTGTCTTCTGTATCACAAACCCTGTCATACACCTGTCTGAACCCTCACACACCTGAACCCTCACACACCTGAACCCTCACACTCCTGAACCCTCACACACCTGAACCCTCACACACCTGAACCCTCACACACCTGAACCCTCACACACCTGTCTTCTGTACCCCATACCCAGACATACACCTTGGCCCAGGTTTTGTGGAGGTGTTCCCAGACGACGGCTGTGGCTGTGACTACCTGTGTCTGTGGCTGGACTACCACCTGACCTCCCCCACCTGCCTGTGTCAGGACAGCCACACCAATCTGACGGGAGGCCGCTGTCCAGGTTAACAGTGTTGACACTGTGTCTTGTGTTTATTGACATCATTTATCCTCTCAACTATCATTACTCGATGTTTTGTATTATAATCTATACTGACTTGATACTTATATTATCATCTATGCTGACTTGATAATTATATTTTCATTTATATTGACTTGATATTTATATTATCATCTACGCTGACTTGATATTTATATTATCGCATATAATTACTTGATATTTATATTGCTATCAATAATTATTTGATATTTATATTGCCATTTATAATTACTTGATATTTATATTATCATCTATACTGACTTGAAATTTATATTACGGCCTATAATTACTTGATATTTACATTATCATCTGTACTGCCTTGACATGTATATTTATATTATCATCTATAATTACTTGATATTTATTTTAGCATCTCTAATTACTTGATATTTATATTATCACGTATGATTAATTGATATTTATATTATCATATACACTAATGTCATATCTACATTTTAATCTATACTGATGTGATATTTGTTGTTGTTGTTGCTACCAGTGACGGAGACGGCCAGGCCGCTGCCCACAAGAGTCTTGCCACTGGTCATTGTTGGAACCCTGCTGGCTGTGTTCATCATTCTTGTCTGTCTGTGTCTGTGTAAGTACCATTATTGTTGTATGTCTGTGTCTGTGTAAGTACCATTATTGTTGTATGTCTGTGTCTGTGTAAGTACCATCATTGTTGTATGTCTGTGTCTGTGTGAGTACCATAATTGTTGTATGTCTGTGTCGGTGTGAGTACCATAATTGTTGTATTTCTGCGTCCATGTGAGAAACACCATTTTTGTATGTCTGTGTGAGTACCATAATAGTTTTATTTCGGTGTCTGCGTGAGTACCATCACAGCTGTATGTGTCTATGTGAGTACCATCATTGTTGTATGTCTGTGTAAGTACTATTATTGTTGTATGTCTGTGTGAGTACTATCATTGTTGTATGTCTGCGTGAGTACCACCAATGTTGGATGTCTGTGTGAGTACCAACATTGTTATATGTCTGTAGCACTACTATTGTTGGATGCCTGTTTGAGTACCATCATTGTTGTATGTCTGTGTATATCAAAACTGATTTATAGAAAGACAAATACACACAAGACAAATATACACAAGACAAATATAGTGATCACCTGAATGACAGAGAGAAAGCACACACTTCAGATAAATTGATAAATTGAATGATAGAGAGACAGACACAGAAGACAGATAGATTGATACACTGAATTATAGAGAGACAGACACAGAAAAACAGATAGATTGATACATTGAACGATAGAGAGACAGACACTAAAGACAGATAGATTGATACACTGAATGATAGAGAGACAGACACAGAAGACAGATAGATTGATACACTGAACGATAGAGAGACAGACACTAAAGACAGATAGATTGATACACTGAACGATAGAGAGACAGACACAGAAGACAGATAGATTGATACACTGCATGAAAGAGAGACAGACACACACGATAGATAGATTGATCCACTGAATGACAGAGAGACAGACACAGAAGACAGACAAGTGGCTAGGTAGGCAGACTTTGATGTCACACTTAATACAGCAGTGAAAAAAACCCATGCTTATGTTTCGTGGCAGACTTACAGAGGCACGCCCTGCGAGCCAGAAACCCGACCAACATCAAACAGGTGGCCTCCTTTCTGTGTCCCTGCGTGGATCTGTCCCACCGGGCCATCAGCCTCAGCGCCCATGTGCTGCCCCAGATCCAGCGGCCGCCTGCCATCATGCACATCAACCCCAACTACAACATCGTCACCATGAAGAGCCCGGAGCACAGCCTCAAGGAGCTCCCTCGCAAGCATCTCAAGTTGGTGAGGTGAGTTTGTGTGTCTGCATGTCTCAGCAGCCCCACATGGCAGCTGACAGTGTACTTAGATTGTTTAATATGTAGACGTGTTCGAGATTGCTTGGATATTGCAACTAAAGTTGTCTACGGAATGGGAAAACCCAACCCCAGGCCCAGCCCTCCTCTGTCGCATCTTGCGGCATGTATGGGTCGGTTACAGTGTTCCTCTTCTTGGATCCTCTGACGAGCCCAGTAACAGTGTTCCTCTTCTTGATTTCTCTGACGAGCTCCAGTAACACACATTGTTCCTCTTCTTGATTTCTCTGACGAGCTCCAGTAACACACATTGTTCCTCTTCTTGATTTCTCTGACGAGCTCCAGTAACACTCAGTGTTCCTCTTCTTGATTTCTCTGACGAGCTCCAGTGACACTCAGTGTCCCTCTTCTTGATTTCTCTGACGAGCTCCAGTAACATTCAGTGTCCCTCTTCTTGATTTCTCTGACGAGCTCCAGTAACACTCAGTGTCCCTCTTCTTGATTTCTCTGACGAGCTCCAGTAACATTCAGTGTCCCTCTTCTTGATTTCTCTGACGAGCTCCAGTAACAGTGTTCCTCTTCTTGGTTTCTCTGACGAGCTCCAGTAACATTCAGTGTCCCTCTTCTTGATTTCTCTGACGAGCCCAGTAACAGTGTTCCTCTTCTTGGCTTCTGTAACGAGCTCCAGTAACACTCAGTGTCCCTCTTCTTGGTTTCTCTGACGAGGCCAGTAACAGTGTTCCTCTTCTTGGTTTCTCTGACGAGCTCCAGTAACATTCAGTGTCCCTCTTCTTGATTTCTCTGACGAGCCCAGTAACAGTGTTCCTCTTCTTGGCTTCTCTAACGAGCTCCAGTAACACTCAGTCCTGTGTAGACTACGACTAGGGTGGTATGGCCAGGGCCGTCAATGAGGAACTCATGGGGAGAACTAGCCAAACACCAGCCTGCCTGGGAGTGGGGGGGGGCGAGAAGGCGCTGATGATGGATAGGGCATACACAGGGAATGACATAACTTGGAGGTCCTTTGTCTGAATCCCACAGGGGACATGACATCGAGATAGATCTCACAACACGGGAGAAGAGAACAGAACACGGATAATAGAACTGGACACGGAGAAGAGAACTGGACACGGAGAAGAGAACTGGACACGGAGAAGAGAACAGGATATGGAGAAGAGAACTGGACACGGAGAAGAGAACTGGACACGGAGAAGAGAACTGGACACGAAGAAGAGGAGAACAGGATACGGAGAAGAGAACTGGACACGGAGAAGAGAACTGGACACGGAGAAGAGAACTGGACACGGAGAAGAGAACTGGACATGGAGAAGAGAACTGGACACGGAGAAGAGAACTGGACACGGAGAAGAGAACTGGACATGGAGAAGAGAACTGGACACGGAGAAGAGAACTGGACACGGAGAAGAGAACTGGACACGGAGAAGAGAACTGGACACGGAGAAGAGAACTGGACACGGCAAAGAGAACTGGACATGGAGAAGAGAACTGGACACGGCAAAGAGAACTGGACACGGAGAAGAGAACTGGACACGGAGAAGAGAACTGGACACGGAGAAGAGAACTGGACATGGAGAAGAGAACTGGACACGGAGAAGAGAACTGGACACGGAGAAGAGAACTGGACACGGAGAAGAGAACTGGACACGGAGAAGAGAACTGGACACGGAGAAGAGAACTGGACACGGAGAAGAGAACTGGACATGGAGAAGAGAACTGGACACGGAGAAGAGAACTGGACACGGAGAAGAGAACTGGACACGGAGAAGAGAACTAGACACGGAGAAGAGAACTGGACACGGAGAAGAGAACTGGACACGGAGATGGGTCAGATTGTGGGCGTCGGCGGAGCTGCAGGAGATGGCAACAGACAGGGCGGGTTGGGCAGAACAGGTTGACGTTCCCTAGTTACAGTAAACAGCTGACACGAGATGTCCCTAGTTACTGTAAACAGCTGACACGAGATGTCCCTAGTTACAGTAAACAGCTGACACGAGATGTCCCTAGTTACAGTAAACAGCTGACACGAGATGTCCCTAGTTACAGTAAACAGCTGACATGAGATGTCCCTAGTTACAATAAACAGCTGACACGAGATGTCCCTAGTTACCGTAAACATCTGACACGAGATGTTCCTAGGTATAGAATACACCTGACACGAATTGTCCCTAGTTACAGTAAACAGCTGATGCTAGTTGTTGTATGTCCCTAGTTACAGTAAACAGCTGTGCTAGTTGTTGTATGTCCCTAGTTACAGTCAACATCTGACAAGAAATGTCCCTAGTTACAGTAAACATCCGATGGTAGTTTTTATATGTCTCTAGTTACAGTCAACTGCTGGCGGCACTTGTTGTCTGTCCCCAGCTGTCTCTCTGGGCCAGGGAGCGTTTGGAGAAGTCTACCACGGGCTGATGTTTGTTGTTGTATGTCCCTAGCGCTCTGGGCCAGGGAGCGTTTGGAGAAGTCTACCACGGGCTGATGTTTGTTGTTGTATGTCCCTAGCGCTCTGGGCCAGGGAGCGTTTGGAGAAGTCTACCACGGGCTGATGTTTGTTGTTGTATGTCCCCAGCGCTCTGGGCCAGGGAGCGTTTGGAGAAGTCTACCACGGGCTGATGTTTGTTGTTGTATGTCCCCAGCGCTCTGGGCCAGGGAGCGTTTGGAGAAGTCTACCACGGGCTGATGTTTGTTGTTGTATGTCCCCAGCGCTCTGGGCCAGGGAGCGTTTGGAGAAGTCTACCACGGGCTGATGTTTGTTGTTGTATGTCCCCAGCGCTCTGGGCCAGGGAGCGTTTGGAGAAGTCTACCACGGGCTGATGTTTGTTGTTGTATGTCCCTAGCGCTCTGGGCCAGGGAGCGTTTGGAGAAGTCTACTACGGGCTGATGTCCAACGTTCCTATGGTGGACGGCGAGCTGGCGGTGGCGGTCAAGACCCTGCCCCCGGTGTGTACCGAGCAGACTGAGATGGACTTCCTCATGGAGGCTGTGATTGTCAGGTACTTGTCTTGTTTCTGTAACTGTCGGTACTTGTCTTGTTTCTGTGATTGTCAGGTACTTGTGTTGTTTCTGTGATTGTCAGGTACTTGTGTTGTTTCTGTGATTGTCGGTACTTGTGTTGTTTCTGTGATTGTCAGGTACTTGTGTTTTTTCTGTGATTGTCGGGCACTTTTGTTGTTTCTGTGATTGTCAGGTACTTGTGTTGTTTCTGTGGTTGCAAGGTACTTGTGTTGTTTCTGTTATTGTCAGGTACTTGTCTTGTTTCTGTGATTGTCGGGCACTTTTGTTGTTTCTGTGATTGTCAGGTACTTGTGTTGTTTCTGTGGTTGCAAGGTACTTGTGTTGTTTCTGTGATTGTCAGGTACTTGTGTTGTTTCTGTTATTGTCAGGTACTTGTGTTGCTTCTGTGGTTGTCAAGTATTTGTGCTGTTTCTGTGGTTGTATTGTATGGTCGCTTGCAAGAAAACAGAACAGCTGTAAGACAACATCGAAGGAAGTGGAAAAAGCAGGTCAATTGTTTCAGCTATCTTGGAACAGCCATAACATCTGTGGGAAGGTGATCTGTATAGGTTAGAACAATCATGACCATGGCAAAATGAGTCTTTTGCAAGATGGATAAACATTATCTAGAGAAATTTATCTTCTTCTTCTTCTTCTTCTTCTTCTTCTTCTTCTTCTACTTCTTCTTCTTCTTCTTCTTCTTCTTCTTCTTCTTCTTCTTCTTCTTCTTCTTCTTCTGTGTTCAACCGGTGTGTTTTTTAGATGTAATTGCGGTGTGTCTCCTTATGCACCCTTGGGCCAAAAGCCTTAGGCCAACACATCCGGGCGGGCGTTTTTTAATCAGGTTAGCATTCCTGGGGGACTCTCACTGTTGTGGTGCTGTCTACATCCCAACTGGTCAAGTTTCAGCGGTCGAAGACTTCACGGTCAGCCCTCAAGGGAAGGTAGGGGGAAGTCCATGTGCATTTTCCGGCATCCAAGGAGGTTTCCATAATTGCAGAGCCGATACATAGCGCTCAGATGCTAGGCTCACCCAAGGAATCGCCACGTCCTGCACGTGGCTGCTTTAATTCCTCACTTTCATGTATTGGGCGTTTCGTTCGCCGCAGACCGCTCCCCGCGCAAACCAGGAACGGTCAGTCTGCAGACAACATCCACTCGGTGAGCTTTCTGTTCGGACGTGTGCTGGACGCTGTGCCCGGAAGACAAAATAGTCAGAGCTGTTCCGGGCACGAAAGACATTCCCCTCAGTCGGACATTTTTGCGTTGTGCCAATTTTATTTGCACCCTTAGGATGGCACATCCGACTTCTGCGGGCATTTTTTTTTTCAGGTTAGCCTTCCTGGGGGTTTTGAGGGACAACCACTGGACGCCTACCGACGAGCTTCCAAGCTACGCCAGGCAGGACTGACCGAAAAGATATACCAGCTTACTGACTGCAGGCCCACTACTCATCGAGAGATAATGGGCGCTTGTCGAGACTTTGTCGAACGGCCGTACAAATTTTCGCTTTCTCCCGCTCAAACCACGGCTCTGGCTTCACGATGCGGTTACATTCTCGAAACGCCTGCCTCGCTAACATTCGTAGACTAGGAAGTTCCCGATTGGGTGCACCTCACACAGCCATCCGAGACAACGAACACTAGATGATCCACTTTTTCAAGATGGAGAAACATATTCACCATTAAAAAGATACCAGCTACAGTGACAAGTATTAAAGTGCCATATAGCACCTTTACGGTTGTATGCGTGTGAAGCATGGACATTCACAACCTGACTACCATGTCTCTCTGTTTACACAATAGTGGACACGAGCTGTGGATTGTGACAGCTTCCGCAAACTGAAGCGTCCATTGTTCATCGTAGAAAGTACACAAAATGCATTTCTAGTTTTACTTGCCACCAACGTTCAATAGGTGACTCAAGATGAATGAAGAGAGAATCGTTCTGACCAGTTAACTCTTTTACTTTCTTTTGCGCCCATACTAATATGTGTTCAACTAAATCATCATCATTCACATCATCATCATCATCATCATCATCATCATCATCATAATCATCATCATCATCATCACCATCATCATCACCATCATCATCATCATCATCATCATCATCATTTTCTCCCACTGTTTGCGGAAAGCGTCGTGGACAGTTCAGATAGTTAATTCCCTAATTGTCTTTCCTTTCTACTTATGGCGATGCCCTGGCAGCTGCATTGAAATTAGTCAATGTAAATGTGTGTAGCGTGGCAGATCAGTGTTCCTTCAGATGATGTAGTTGGTGTTGGGGTGGTGTAAATCTAACAACTGATGTAGTTGATGTTGGATCAGTTGTAAATCTAACAACTGGTAAATGTAAATGTATGTTGCTGGGGTTTCATTGCGAAGACTAATGGGTGATGTTTGAAGGGGGAGAGTATGGCATATGAGACTACGATGAGAATGGAAGTGGGAGCAGTTACACCAGCCTTTCGATGGTTGGAGGAGATCGCTGCGACACATTACATTTCGGACTCAAGGAGTATGCTTAGTAAGGTGGAGAAAGGAATGTTTCGCGCAGAATGGCTTGCCTCGATTCAGAGGTCAAAGATTGTGAGAATTGTATGGATTTTCTACCCTGGTCATGCAGGAGTGCGGGGGAATGAACAGTCTGATAGGCTGGCAGGGAATACACCTCTTGGTGGTAGATTACGAATAGGCAAGGGTGAGGTGGTCAGACGCCTGTGGAACCATGTGGAAAAAGCGATGGAACAGATTGAGAACCCGTATGTGGAGAGAATGATATGGCGGGGGGTCGGGAGGGGTTCTGGGCGAATCTCAAAACTGAGAGGGAAGACCAGGAGAACGTTCAATCAGATGGCAGTTAGAATGATTATTAGTATGACTCTTCGCTGGCTGTTGAATGAGGGGACGGAGCGCATGTGGGAACGTCCTGAGTGACGTGATGTCGGTTCTTAGCTCACAACTCATAACTTGACAATTCCTGCCATTATCTTGTTTACTTGACAGCAAGTTCAACCACCCCAACATTGTCAAGTTTATTGGCGTCTGCTTCGAACAACGACCGCACTTCCTGGTCCTGGAACTGTTGGAGGGAGGCGATCTCAAGAGCTTCCTGAGGCTGGCCCGGCCCAAGTGGGTATGTATCCTCTGTGTGAACTGATGTTTGGGTATGTCTGTGATGTATCCTCTGTGTGAACTGATGTTTGGGTATGTCTGTGATGTATCCTCTGTGTGAACTGATGTTTGGGTATGTCTGTGATGTATCCTCTGTGTGAACTGATGTTTGGGTATGTCTGTGATGTATCCTCTGTGTGAACTGATGTTTGGGTATGTCTGTGATGTATCCTCTGTGTGAACTGATGTTTGGGTATGTCTGTGATGTATCCTCTGTGTGAACTGATGTTTGGGTATGTCTGTGATGTATCCTCTGTGTGAACTGATGTTTGGGTATGTCTGTGATGTATCCTCTGTGTGAACTGATGCTTGGCTTTGTATGTGTTACTGTATCCTCTGTGTGAACTGATGCTTGTGTTTGTCCCTGGGCTGTATTTTCTGTGTGTTTGAGTATGTTTTTGGGATTGTATCTTCTTTGTGCAAACCAATCGGTGAACTAGGGTATGTCCACCCAGCATGTAAAGGCAGGGTTCGGCAGACTGCGCAGAAGAAATCATTGATGGTTCAAAGGGCAAGACGGCGTTTACCTGCAAAGTGTTGTGCAATGCAATGAGCATGGCAAGGCACGTAGAGCGCCCTGGTCATCCACTGCACCTGTATTCGTCTCCAGTCGTCTTGACTTGTCTTGCCACTGGACTCTGATGGACTCAGGTGAGAGAGTGAGGTCGACGAATTTCACAACTCTTCCTCACTTTAATCCAATTAATCGCGCAAGTCATTCTTCATCCAAATGCATATATCATCTTCAAGCCCTGTGGCGATGGGCGAGCGGCGAAGCGGCAGGCGTGGGTACGCTGGCAGTCGTAGTCGCAGACCTGCACACAGGCGGCTCATGCCAGATGGTCGTCTTACACTGTGTGAACTAATGCTTGTTTATGTCGCTGAGATTGTACCTTCTGTGTGAACTGATGCTTGTTTATGTCGCTGAGGTTGTATCTTCTGTGTGAACTGATGCTTGGGGATGTCCTTGATATTGTATCTTCTGTGTCAGGATGTTTGTGTGAGTTTATTCTCTCTATGGATTCATGATTTTTAATGTTTATATGATTTTATCTTCTCTAAAATATGATGATTGTGGATGCTTGTATGATTCTATCTTCTCTACAAAATGCATATTATTTGTACGTTTATATGATTTTATCTTCTCTAAAAATTCATTTTATTTGCTTTCGGGAATATATCTTCTCTATAAATTAATGCTTATAATGTTTATACTTTATTCATCATCATCATACCCACTTCAACGTCATGTTTGTATAAGCATACCTTCTCTACTAGCTGAGGTTTGATAATACCAGACATGTTCATTGCCAGATAACTGTCGAGTTTGTTTACCCAGACTCTCATTTGCCACACACATTTGAGGAGTATTTAGTAGACACACGCCAGATCCGTGAGGGAGTCAGATGAAATGTATTGTTTACAAGCAATGAATGATTGAGACAGTGAATGAGTTGATCATATAATGATTGCGTGTTATCATTACACAGGATCAGCCGTCATCTCTGACAGTTCTGGACTTGCTCCGTCTGTGCCTGGACGTGTCCAGGGGATGTCAGCACCTGGAGGAGAAGCACTTCATACACAGGTCAGCTGCTGTCCACTTCACTCTACAGTATGGTTGACTATTGTTGCTGTCCATGTCTGGGTCTTGTCTAGTACACAGGTCAGCTAGTGTCCATGTCACTCTACAGTATTGTTGACTTATATTGCTGTTCTTGTCTGGAACTTGTCTTGTCTATAACCACGTGGTTAGGAAAAGGTTAAGGGTGAATGTAAGAAGAACAGCCATGAATCCTGGCAAACAAATAATTGGCAGACACGGAAAGGCCACATGAAAGGCATCGATACATTTAATTTGGTCACATCTGGTGTGTGGATATGTTTAACGTCACAAATATTGTCCAAGTAAATCAGACATCAAAGAAAATGGGGACACCAAAATGTGACATAGAAATAGAAGGGGAAATTCTCAACCAAGTGGATAATTTTAAATACCTAGGGGCACTTATAACATCAGATGGAAGATGTACAAAAGAGATTAAGAGCAGAATAGGGCAGGCAAAGACAGCATTTCAGAAAATGAAGAGTATCTTATGCAATAAGTCGCTATCAATGAATGTAAGAAAGAGAGTACTAAAATGCTATATAGAACCAGCGAATCTTGGAATGTAAATGAACAAATTAGGAAGAACTTAGAAGCAACAGAGATGTGGTTTTTAAGACGAATGTTGCGAATTCCTTGGACTGCCAGAGTAACTAATAACGATTGCCTGAAAGAGGCTAATGAAACTAGAACACTATATACAACAATAAGAATGAGACAAACATCTTTCTTTGGTCATGTGATGAGAAGAGAGGCATTAGAGAACATCGTGACAACTGGAAAGATCGAGGTGAAGAGAGGCAGAGGCAGACCAAGAGAAATGATGCTGGATGGACTGAGACGGTGGCATGGAGGAATATCATCAGCAGAGTTGATCCAGAACACCAAAGACCGAGATCTGTGGAGAGCCATGAACGCCTACGCCAGCCGGCACGGTACTTGATGATGATGAAATCAGACATCATCCCTTAACTCAGCTCAATGCAAACTATGGTCATTGCTTGTTGGACTCGTTTATAATCTGAGCTCATCATCATGTGCCTTGCCAACTTGCATAGGCGTCCGAGTCCCTCAGATATCGGTCTTTGGTGTTCTGGATCAACTCTATTGATATTCCCCGACGCCACTGTCTCAGCCCATCCAACATCATTTCTCTTGGTCTGTCTCAGCCTCTCTTCCCCTCGATATTTCCAGTTGTCACGATGTTCTCTAATGCCTCTCTTCTCATCACATGACCAAAGAAAGCTGTTTGAGTCGTTCTTATAGTTGCATATAATGTTATAGTTTCATTAGCCTCTTTCAGGCTGTCGTTGTTAGTTACTCTGGCAGGCCAAAGAATTCGCAACATTTGTGTCAGGAATCACATCTCAAGTTGCTTCCAGGTTCTTGATCTATGATATTCATCATCTATGATATTCTTGATCTTATGATATTCTAGTAATTATTCTGTAACAGTTAAGTTCAATAGCCCCGATTTTTTTATTGATTTTTTTTTTTACCTCAGTGGCTGCTAAATGTCCCTGCCTCGTTCTGAGCTCCTACTTCCATCACATTCTGTTGACCAGTAATGATCACATCCCCTCCACATCTGACAGCCATACCCTTAACTAGCTGCTCATCATCATCATCATCATCACATGACATGCCGATCACCTGTCATGGCTCACCATCTCACACAATCACCAACCTTGGATCACGTGGCATGCCGATCACATGTCATGGCTCACCATCTCACACAATCACCAACCTTGGATCACGAGACATGCCGGCCACCTGTTATGGGTCACCATCTCACACAATCACCAACCTTGGATCACGTGGCATGCCGATCACATGTCATGGCTAACCATCTCACACAATCACCAACCTTGGATCACGTGGCATGCCGATCACATGTCATGGCTAACCATCTCACACAATCACCAACCTTGGATCACGAGACATGCCGGCCACCTGTTATGGGTCACCATCTCACACAATCACCAACCTTGGATCACGTGGCATGGCTCACCATCTCACACAATCACCAACCTTGGATCACGTGACATGCCGATCACCGGTCATGGCTCACCATCTCACACAATCACCAACCTTGGATCACCTGTCATGGCTCGCCATCTCACACAATCACCAACCTTGGGTCACCATCTCACACAATCAACAACCTTGGATCCCCATCTCACACAATCACCAACCTTGGATCACCATCTCACACAATCACCAACCTTGGATCACATCTCACACAATCACCAACCTTGGATCACCATCTCACACAATCACCAACCTTGGATCACCATCTCACACAATCACCAACCTTGGATCACCATCTCACACAATCTCCAACCTTAGATCACCATCCCAAACAATCACCAACCTTGGATCACCATCTCACACAATCAACAACCTTGGATCACCATCTCACACAATCAACAACCTTGGATCACCATCTCACACAATCACCAACCTTGGATCACCATCTCACACAATCACCAACCTTGGGTCACCATCTCACACAATCGCCAACCTTGGATCACCATCTCACACAATCACCAACCTTGGATCACCATCTCACACAATCACCAACCTTGGATCACCATCTCACACAATCACCAACCTTGGATCACCATCTCACACAATCACCAACCTTAGATCACCATCTCCGCAGAAGTCGGATGTGTCGGCCTAACGGCGCAGGAACGCAGCTCTGCTGTAAACAGGCACAACGCGGTCACATCCGAAAAAAAAACTCCGGATGAACGAAGAAGAAGAAGAAGATCACCATCTCACACAATCACCAACCTTAGATCACCATCTCACACAATCACCAACCTTAGATCACCATCTCACACAATCACCAACCTTGGATCACCATCTCACACAATCACCAACCTTGGATCAAGTCTCTGTTTCTATTACTCCACATGACCAAGCCCTCCAGGTAATGCTCTCTTTGCTTACCTTGCTCTTTCCCCACCGATTGTGTCAGTTGTCACTAAGTTATCCAGTTTGTCTCTCTTTATAATGTGCCCAAAAAATTCTTGATTGCAAATATCAATGTTCATTGTTACACATGGATATCAACAGTTCCACGTACAGTGTTAAACATTTATATCAACAGTTCCATATTCATTGTTACGCAGGAATATCAACAGTTCCATGTATATTGTTACATAGGGATATCAACAGTTCCATGTTCATTATTACACCGGGATATCAACATTTCCATTTATATTGTTACACAGTGATATCAACAGTTCCATGTATATTGTTACACAGGGATATCAACAGTTTCATTGTTACATTATTACACCGGGATATCAACAGTTCCATGCTCATTGTTACACAGGCATATTACAACTCCCATGTTACATTGTTACACAAGGATATCAACAGTTTAATTGTTACAATATTACACCGGGATAACACAACTTCTATATTAAATTGTTACACAGGGATATCGCCGCCAGAAACTGCCTGCTGACTACAAAAGGTCCAAACAGAACTGCCAAGATTGCAGATTTTGGCATGGCTAGAGACATCTACAGGTAGTCTCTCTTTCTCTCTCTCTCTCTTTCTCTCTCTCTTTCTCTGTCTCTGTCTGTCTGTCTGTCTGTCTATCTCTGTCTGTCTGTCTGTCTGTCTGTCTCTCTATCTATCTGTCTCTGTCTGTCTATCTCTGCCTGTCTGTCTGTCTGTCTGTTTCTCTCTCTCTCTCTCTCTCTCTCTCTCTCTCTCTCTCTCTCTCTCTCTCTCTCTCTCTCTCTCTCTCTCTCTCTCTCATTCATTAATTAATTTGAGTGAGTCAAGTAGTATTGATTCTAGCATTTTTATCATGCCTTTATTATGGTCTCTGTGGCTATGGGCTTGCGAACGTGGTTTGGTGTTTTTCGAAAAAGGTATAGGAGCCGATCGTTCAGAAAGCAATGGCAAACTACTGAACGTAAAATTTGTCCAGGAATCACGAACAGCGAAAATGCTGGGGTTGACTGCTACGTCCTGTGAAGGACATGCAACTTATTATTATTTTTTTTTATAATGCGTATCATTTATATTGTTGTTGTTGTTCTCAGTTAGCCTGTCCCATTATATTACAGTTGTGATGTGTAAAATGTATCAGTAAAATGTCCCATTATATTACAGTTGTGATGTGTGGAAGGTTTCAGTAAAATGTCCCATTATATTACATTTGTGATGTTTGGAAGTTTACAGTAAAATGTCCCATTATATTACAGTTGTGATGTTTGGAAGTTTACAGTAAAATGTCCCATTATATTACAGTTGTGATGTTTGGAAGGTTTCAGTAAAATGTCCCATTATATTACAGTTGTGATGTTTTGGCAGCTACAGTAAAATGTCCCATTATATTACAGTTGTGATGTGTAAAATGTATCAGTAAAATGTCCCATTATATTACAGTTGTGATATTTGCTAGGTTTCAGTAAAATGTCCCATTATATTACAAGTTGTGATGTTTGGAAGGTTACAGTAAAATGTCCCATTATATTACAGTTGTGATGTTTGGAAAGTTTCAGTAAAATGTTCCATTATATTACAAGTTGTGATGTGTGGAAGGTTACAGTAAAATCTCCCATTATAATACTGTTGTGATGTGTGGAAGGTTACAGTAAAATGTCCCATTATATTACAGTTGTGATGTTTGGAAGGTTTCAGTAAAATGTCCCATTAAATTACAAGTTGTGATGCGTGCAAGGTTACAATAATATGTCCCATTATATTACAGTTGTGATGTGTGTAAGGTTACAGTAAAATGTCCCATTATATTACTGTTGTGATGTTTGGAAAGTTTCAGTAAAATGTTCCATTATATTACACGTTGTGATGTGTGGAAGGTTACAGTAAAATCTCCCATTATAATACAGTTGTGAGGTGTGGAAGGTACAATAATATGTGGCAGTCGATGTGTTACAGTATCCCACTACAGTTATTTTAGTAACAAAGTTTACTTGGTCACAAGTATCTGTGGTCTCTCCAGGTCAGACTACTACAGTTATTTTAGTAACAAAGTTTATTTGGTCACAAGTATCTGTGGTCTCCCTAGGTCAGACTACTACAGTTATTTTAGTAACAAAGTTTACTTGGTCACAAGTATCTGTGGTCTCTCCAGGTCAGACTACTACAGTTATTTTAGTAACAAAGTTTACTTGGTCACAAGTATCTGTGGTCTCCCTAGGTCAGACTACTACAGTTATTATAGTAACAAAGTTTACTTGGTCACAAGTATCTGTGGTCTCCCTAGGTCAGACTACTACAGTTATTTTAGTAACAAAGTTTACTTGGTCACAAGTATCTGTGGTCTCCCTAGGTCAGACTACTACAGTTATTTAGTAACAAAGTTTACTTGGTCACAAGTATCTGTGGTCTCTCCAGGTCAGACTACTACAGTTATTTTAGTAACAAAGTGTACTTGGTCACAAGTATCTGTGGTCTCTCCAGGTCAGACTACTACAGTTATTTTAGTAACAAAGTTTACTTGGTCACAAGTATCTGTGGTCTCCTTAGGTCAGACTACTACTGTTATTTTAGTAACAAAGTTTACTTGGTCACAAGTATCTGTGGTCTCCCTAGGTCAGACTACTACAGTTATTTTAGTAACAAAGTGTACTTGGTCACAAGTATCTGTGGTCTCTCCAGGTCAGACTACTACAAGAAATCTGGCAAGGCCATGCTGCCGGTCAAGTGGATGCCCCCAGAAGCATTTCTCGATGGTGTATTCACATCAAAGACTGACGTCTGGTAGGTACTTGCTATTGTGAATGGTGTATTCACATCAAAGACTGACGTCTGGTAGGTACTTGCTATTGTGAATGGTGTATTCACATCAAACACTGACGTCTGGTAGGTACTTGCTATTGTGAATGGTGTATTCACATCAAACACTGACGTCTGGTAGGTACTTGCTATTGTGAATGGTGTATTCACATCAAAGACTGACGTATGGTAGGTACTTGCTATTGTGAATGGTGTATTCACGTCAAAGACTGACGTATGGTAGGTACTTGCTATTGTGAATGGTGTATTCACGTCAAAGACTGACGTATGGTAGGTACTTGCTATTGTGAATGGTGTATTCACATCAAAGACTGACGTATGGTAGGTACTTGCTATTGTGAATGGTGTATTCACATCAAAGACTGACGTATGGTAGGTACTTGCTATTGTGAATGATGTATTCACGTCAAAGACTGACGTATGGTAGGTACTTGCTATTGTGAATGGTGTATTCACATCAAAGACTGACGTATGGTAGGTACTTGCTATTGTGAATGGTGTATTCACATCAAAGACTGACGTATGGTAGGTACTTGCTATTGTGAATGGTGTATTCACATCAAAGACTGACGTATGGTAGGTACTTGCTATTGTGAATGGTGTATTCACATCAAAGACTGACGTATGGTAGGTACTTGCTATTGTGAATGGTGTATTCACATCAAAGACTGACGTATGGTAGGTACTTGCTATTGTGAATGGTGTATTCACATCAAAGACTGACGTCTGGTAGGTAGCTGCCATTATGAATCATATATTTATATTTATTTTAAACCCTCACAGAGAAAGCTACGCCAAATAATGAACTCGTGTGTCCTTCAACACCAGTTCCTGTGACCACTATCAAATGCCTGTTTATGAACACTGCCTAGATTCCTAAGGACAGATATATCGTCCAAGGAGCCGAACGGGATAGTGACCAAACCAATGGCCCAGAAGTCTTAAACATAAGAAGGCCCATTTGTAGCCTTGTTAATGAAGATGCCCGTCGAACAATCACTCTATGTTTGTCCAAGGTTGAGTCACTCAAGGAATGCCATTATGCTGCCAAGAATAGATAACTCAGCGTGACCACAACTATCAGGCAAGAACAAAATAACTTCCCCTAGAAATGGAATTCAACAGACTTTGAGAGAGCGGTTTACTGGTGTGGACTGGTATTATTAATATCATTATTATCATTATCATTATTATACATCCTGTCGCACACTCAAAATATTACCTCCTGTCTCAAACACAGAATATTACCTTCCTGTCACACACACAAAATATTACCCTCCTGTTTCATACACAAAATATTACCCTCCTGTCTCATACACAAAATATTACCCTCCTGTCTCACACGCAAAAATTACCCTCTTCTCTCACGAATGAAACATTACCCTCCTGTCTCACGCACAAAAGATCCCGTCTCACGCACAAAACATTACCCACCTCCCTCTCTCTTACACACACACACACACGCACAGCACACACACGCATAACACACACACACACGCACAACACACACACGCACGCACACACACGCACGTACACGCACGCGCGCACACACACACACACACAGAGTATTACACTCCTTACACCAAGAAAATGACAACCCAATCTTTCAAGGGCTGCAGTCACGCAATTAGCTGGCAGTAGTGTGGACACAGATGGTATTACAGGTAGAGATATACACACAGGAATACAACAAGCAGGGAGGAGATGGTATAGTACTTGGACGTGTGTGCAAGTCACAAGAAATTAAATCTTGTGCCACACTTGGAATAATTTAACACTAATGTACAGTCAGTACTGTTGTAAGGGTCAGACACCTGGATAACGGCTGTACATTCAAACATCCGTGTGAAACAGTGACTGAGCAGAACGGAAGGACAAACATGAACAACGGCTGAAACTACACACATCCGTGAACCAATGACTGAGCAGAACGGAAGGACAAACATAGTTTATGGCTGAAACTACAAACATCCGTGAACCAATGACTGAGCAGAACGGAAGGACAAACATAGACCACGGCTGACACTACAAACATCCGTGAACCAATGACTGGACAAACATGGCAGCTATTTTAGGCTGGGTTGATCTGCTGGGAGTCCAGTTCGCTGGGACAGCTCCCTGGGAGCACTAATGGATAATTAATGATAAAGATGGTTCTTGACTCCGGCCCCCGAAGACATCACCACGCTCATGTGCTGACGATTGAACCCAGACCTCTGAGTTCGTCAGCCAGTGAGCTACCACGGCTGTAAACATCTCAGTAACCAAACATCCAGTGAAAACAGGTTTTTAAAATGCAAGAGATTCGATTTCATTACACGCAGTTTTTGTGGCTTAGTCTCTTTCCGCAGAGCGGCCTTCCGACAGCGTTGCATAAAGCAAGAACTCAGTAACTCCAGCAACGACCCTCAGGAGTCTCAAAGGAAACTGCACTGGTAAACCTAACGACATAACTCAGAGTCGAACCCACGACCTTTGGAGCACGGACAATGTGGCGTAACCTTTTTGCCATAGAGACTCCCAACAGCCAGTGAACATTCTTGCAGGCCTGTGTTTCACAACAGCACAGTGTCCTGGTTACAGCTGTCCGTGGATCTTTCAATGAACTACCACAGGCGCACACATGTCTATAACCACACACCCACTCAACATCCTTGTATAAACACAGCACAGTGTTCTGGTACTACCAATTCCCAATTCCAACTTTCGAGAAACAAAAATATTCCAAATTCGGTCTCGTCTAACCTGCTTCCTCAGCGGTGGTTATTTTTGAGAGCCGTGGTTTTTGTGGGTTCATTCACCCTGATTCTTGTCTTGTGTGCTCTTATGATTGACTCCTATCTCGGACTGGTTATGTTGGTTTGTGTCTGTGACGTCAGCTGGGGGATCGGTCGGCAGCTGTCCTTTGTTCCCGTCTCCTCTGGTGGCATATTTGGTAATTGGCTTGACTGGTTGCAGTCCTTATAAGGACTTTTTATTTGGTCTTTTTGCCTCCTTTTTTTTCTGGTGTATTTTCTGTATCAGCTTTTCGATGTTTTCATTTTCTTCCTTGTTCATGTTTTCAATGTTGAGTTTGAATTGCTGTTGCCTTTCGATTTCTTCCTCTGTGGTCAGCCATGGGACGATCTCTCCATCATCTATATAGTATTGCCATGGGTGTTCGTCATCCTCGTATAAATCTGGTTCTTCCGCGATACGGCAGACATTGGTTTCCCCTTGAGTTTCTTGTGCTTCTTTGATTTTTCTTCCATGCGCCTTCTGTATTTCTTGCACTTGAGTTCGTATGTCCTCTTTATCTCTGCGATTGCTACATCGGTAAAAATGCCGTCCTCTCTGCCGTCGTCAGGGTGCTCATCTCGGTTTTCTTCGGATGTCTGGCGGGACATTGGCTTCCCTTTGACTGTTTTGGGCATCGTGGTTGGGCTGCTGGCGGTTTTAGCTTGCGGTTCAGGTTCGGTCTCTTGTTGCTTTTCATCTTGCGGTTTCTCTGTGAGTTCTTGTATGGCTTCTCTTGGTTTGTTTTTGAGAAGTTCCATTTCAGCTTTATGTAATTCTCTCTCCGCTTTGATGTCTCGTAGAATCTCTTCATTCTTCTTTGTGTTCTGCGCTAAATGCTCCACCTCTTGTTTTATGTTTAGCTGGATCTCGTTTATTTCCGCAAGCAGCTTTTCGTTGTCGTTGATCTGTGCCGGTGTTTGCAGAAGCTTGACTTGTGTTTTTTTTTTTAACTCGTCGATCTGGCTTTGTAGTTGTGCTCTTTCATCTTGCGAGATGCCCGTGATTCTTTCGCAGTTCCAACTTGCTTCCTTGTACGGTGTCCTTGTGGTAATGGCGATATTTGGAACGTCTCGGTGTTTTTGGAGGTACGGACAACCCAAGTATCTTGCTCCATGCTTGCCCAGGCAGTTGGCGCACTTTCTCTTGTTGTTGGGCGCTCGGAAGTCCGTGTCCAGCTTGGCCAGCGGACACTCCTTGAAGGCGCAGTGATCGGCGCAGTACCAGCAAATTTCCGTCTTGCTGCAACATGCTGTTCTGCTGTGGCCGGCCATCTGACATCTTGAACATTGATTGATTCTTGGGATGAATCTCTCTGGCTGTTGTATTGTCATGTTGATCTTTGAATACGCCAGGATCTGCTCCGCCTTGTCTGGTACTACCACAAGTGCAAACATGTCTATAACCACACACCCAGTCAACATTATCTTTGTATAAACACAGCACATCTTCTGGCTATAGTTGTCCATGGATCTTTCAATGAACTACCTCGGCTGCACACATGTCTATAGCCACAAACCCAGTCAACATTATCCTGGTATAAACACATCTTCTGCCTACGGTTGTCCACAGGTCGTTCGGCATCCTGATGTGGGAGGTTTTCTCCCTGGGGCACATGCCGTACCCTGGCTGCTCTAACGAAGAGGTCATGAACTTGGTCACACAAGGGGGCCGCCTTGACCCGCCTGAAAGTTGTCCTTCACCTGTGTAAGTTATGTGGTGCTAGTACATATGTCCTGTATCATACATCCTTTGGCATACGCCCTGTATCATCTGTCCTGTATCATATGTCCTGTATCATATGTCCTGTATCATATGTCCTGTATCATATGTCCTGTATCATATGTCCTGTATCATATGTCCTGTATCATCTGTCCTGTATCATCTGTCCTGTATCATATGTCCTGTATCATCTGTCCTGTATCATATGTCCTGTATCATATGTCCTGTATCATATGTCCTGCATCATATGTCCTGTATTATATGGCCTGTATCATATGTCCTGTATCATATGTCCTGTATCATATGTCCTGTATCATCTGTCCTGTATCATATGTCCTGTATCATCTGTCCTGTATCATATGTCCTGTATCATATGTCCTGTATCATATGTCCTGTATCATCTGTCCTGTATCATATGTCCTGTATCATATGTCCTGTATCATATGTCCTGCATCATATGTCCTGTATTATATGGCCTGTATCATATGTCCTGTATCATATGTCCTGTATCATATGTCCTGTATCATCTGTCCTGTATCATATGTCCTGTATCATCTGTCCTGTATCATATGTCCTTATCATATGTCCTGTATCATATGTCCTGTATCATATGTCCTGTATCATATGTCCTGTATCATATGTCCTGTATCATCTGTCCTGTATCATATGTCCTGTATCATCTGTCCTGTATCATATGTCCTGTATCATATGTCCTGTATCATATGTCCTGCATCATATGTCCTGTATTATATGGCCTGTAGCCGGCTCCGTGGCTAAAGGCTTGCGAACGCGGTTCGTGAGTCGGGTACCAGGCGTTTGAAGCTTAGCGGCGACCGATTTGTGCAGCAGACCATGTCGCGTTGTGTTATAACGTGCTGGTATGGGAGCTGGTCGTTCAAAAAGCAATGGCAAACTACTGAACGTAACACTTGCCTAGTACATCAACAGCAGCTGAAAAATGCTGGTGTTGACTGCAACGTCCCGTAAGGGATACGCAACTTTAAACAAAAGAGCATACGTCCTGTGTTGTATATCCTGTGTTGTATGTCCTGTATCCTACGTCCTGTGTTGTATGTCCTATATCATATGTCCCGTGTTGTATGTCCTGTATCATATGTCCCGTGTTGTATGTCTTGTATCATGTCCTGTGTTGTATGTCCTGTATCATATGTCCTGTGTTGTATGTCCTGTATCATATGTCCTAAATTATTTGCCCTGTACCATATGTCCTGTATCATATGTCCTGTATCACATGTCCTGTATCATATGTCCTGTATCATATGTCCTGTGTTGTATGTCCTGTACCATATGTCCTGTATATGTCCTATATCATATGCCCTGTATCATATGTCTTGTGTTGTATGTCCTGTATCATATGTCCTGTGTTGTATGTCCTGTATCGTATATCCTGTATCATATGTCCTGTATCATGTGTCCTGTATCGTACGTCCTGTGTTGTATGTCCTGTATCATATGTCCTGTATCCTACGTCCTGTGTTGTATGTCCTGTATCATATGCCATGTGTTGTATGTCCTGTATCATATGTCCTGTGTTGTATATCCGGTATCATATTCCTGTGTTGTATGTCCTGTATCATATGTCCTGTATCATATGTCCTGTGTCATATTTCCTGTATCATATGTCCTGTATCAAATGTCCTGTATCATATGTCCTGTGTTGTATGTCCTGTATAATATGTCCTGTATCATATGTCCTGTATCATATGTCCTGGTTGTATGTCCTGTATCATGTGTCCTGTGTTGTATGTCCCGTATCATATGTCATGTGTTGTATGTCCTGTTGTATGTCCTGTATAATATTTCATGTGTTGTATGTCCTGTATCATATGTCCTGTGTTGTATGTCGTGTATCGTATGTCCTGTATCGTATGTCCTGTATCATATGTCCTGTATCATGTGTCATGTATCATATGTCCTGTGTTGTATGTCCTATTTTGTATGTCCTGTATCATATGCCCTGTGTTGTATGTCCTGTATCATATGTCCTGTGTTGTATATCCTGTATCATATGTCCTGTGTTGTATGTCCTGTATCATACGTCATGTATAATATGTCCTGTATCATAGGTCATGTATCATATGTCCTGTGTTGTATGTCCTGTATCATATGCCATGTATCATATTTCCTGTGTTGTATGTCCTGTATTGTATGTCCTGTATCATATGTCCTGTGTTGTATGTCCTGTGTTGTATGTCCCGTATCGTATGACCTGTATCATATGTCCTGTGTTGTATGTCCTGTATCATATGTCCTGTATCATATGTCCTGTATCATACGTCATGTATAGTATGTCATGTATCATATGTCCTGTGTTGTATGTCCTGTATCGTATGTCCTGTAACATATGTTCTGTATCATATTTCCTGTGTTGTATGTCATGTAACATACGTCCAGTGTTGCATGTCCTGTATCATATGTCCTGTGTTGTATGTCCTTTATCATATGTCCTGTATTATATGTCCTGTGTTGCATGTCCTGTATCATATGTCCTGTGTTGTATGTCCTGTATCATATGTCCTGTGTTGTATGTCCTGTATGTCCTGTATCATATGCCCTGTATCATATGCCTTGTATCATATGTCCTGTATCATATGTCCTGTGTTGTATGTCATGTATCATTTGTCCTGTATCATATGTCCTGTATCATATGCCCTGTATCATATGTCCTGTGTTGTATGTCCTGTATCATATGTCCTGTGGTATGTCCTGTATCATATGTCCTGTATCATACGTCCTATGTTGTATGTCCTGTATCATATGTCCTGTGTTGTATGTCCTGTATCATATGTCCTGTGTTGTATGTCCTGTATCATATGTCCTGTATCATATGTCCTGTATCATATGTCCTGTGCCATGTGAGTGTGCGTATATTTCATAACAGATGTACTTCCATATAAAACAATACATGCCCTGTGTAATGTGTTCCCTTTTGTTTTACATGCATAAAACGTGTAATGTCTGTTTTAGTAAAACAATAGCCTTGTAATCCCGGTTTTAGTTAATTTGTGTACTTGCTTTAGTAAATTATAATCCTTGTTTTAGTGAATGTATAATCCTTGTTTTAATAAATTATAATCCTTGTTTTAGTGAATGCATAATTCTTGTTTTGGTAAATTATAATCCTTCTTTTAGTGAATGTATAATCCTTGATTTAGTGAATGTATAATCCCTGTTTTAGTAAATTATAATCCTTGTTTTAGTGAATGTATAATCCTTGTTTTAGTGAATTATAATCCTTGTTATAGTAAATTATAATCCTTGGTTTTGTGAATGTATAATCCTTGTTTTAGTGAATGTATAATCCTTGTTTTAGTGAATGTATAATCCTTGTTTTAGTGAATGTATTATCCTGGTGCCGGTCTCTCTGACCGAGGGGTTACACCACTTTCTCCGTAATCCCGTTTATCACGCAGAGTCTCGTAGCGGGCGAGAACTGAGAGCGGTTCGTCCCCCGCTGGTGACTAGCGGGATAACTGAGCTGACCGCTCAGAAAGCAATGGCAAACTACTGAGCGTAATCTTGCCAAGAAATCAACAGACAGCTGAAAGATGCTGCTGTTGACAGCGATGTCCTGTAAAAAAAAAAAAAAAAAGGATATGCGAATTTTAAAAAAAAACAAACAATTATCCTGGTAGTCCTTGTTTTACTGAATGTATAATCCTGGCAATCCTTGTTGTAGTGAACGTACAATCATTGTAATCCTGTTTGCCCCATCATTCACAGGTTTGACATAATGGCCTCATGCTGGAGTGCCCTACCCGAAGGTCGGCCAAACTTTTCTCTCATCATTGCCAGTTTGGAGCGAACATTGCAGGTAGCCTCTGAGTGTAGTCTGTCTTCATCATCTGTGCTGTGGGTTGCAAGGGTTCTCATACTTAGAAACGTGTACAGACGAGAACTTGTACAGACGAGAACTTGTACAGACGAGAACTTGCATAGATGAGAACTTGTACAGACAAGAACTTGTACAGGCGAGAACTTGTCATGGAGCTAGGTTAGACAAGAAGTGGATCAGCCTTAGCGTCAAACAAGAGATCAATAAATTATAGCCAGTAGGCCCAGAGATGGCTAAGTTATAGCCAGTAGGCCCAGAGGTGGCTAAGTTATAGCCAGTAGGCCCAGAGATGGCTAAGTTATAGCCAACACACGAGAACTATCTATAATGTCAGAAACAGCACATCAAAAAGCAATCGCTGAAATATAGGCAGTAGTTCCCGTACAACAAAATATTAAAGCATTCAATTTCCACTCCAGCAAGGTATATAGTGCTTGGCTACGTTGTCACAAGGGGACTGATATAGTCAGTGTCACACCTAGTATTTTAACTGATTGACTGATTGATTCTCATATCTTTACATCGACTTATCCCACTACTGATGCCCTGGCCAGGTAACAAATGTTGCCAGGTTGAGATTGATCTCACCTGTAACACATTCTAGCACCGAGCGACTCGGTCTTCTTCACGAACTGTGTACAGCCAACCACCCACTGCTGTTGCTGGCGAATCCTTCTGCTGTCTTTTTATTAACTGATTCAGTGCCATTGGATGATGACTTGTTGTGGGATGTGGATTTTAATTCCTGAGAATAATTCGTTAAAATGTCTAGGGGGTATTATTGATTCTCTGGTCACTGGTAAGAATGCAGGGTGATCAGGGATATTTACCACAAATCCCAGGAAGAAAGAGCTCAATCCTTGAAACAATGGCATCTGTGTGTAGGTTTCCCTTCCCACTTCATCACCCTTTACATTATCTATGGTGCTAGAAGGATATTGATTGCTCACAACATATAAACAACCACTTGTTGGACACCACATTTACTTGATGTACACAACACTTTTGGACAAACAGTTCAGGTATTAACTCAAGATCTGCAGTTACATATATATATATATATATATATATATATATATATATATATATATATATATATATATATATATATATATATATATATATATATAGGTGTAATAAACACTATGCATTTTCAGACAGGCATGGGAATAATGTGCAGTATTACAACATAGTACCCAGTGACCCCAAAAAAAACAACAACAATGTTATCACAAACAACATAACAACCACAAATTGGTTCTGCTAACTTGACTCATTGTACCTAGATAAAATCACATTGGTCTAGGTGCAGAAACCCAACATATATATTTGTTTCTGACACCATGTACAATTATCATATTTAAAAATAATGAGTTGATGTCAAAATACTATTTACCTTAACCATCATTGGTTATACCTCAATAACATTCTTTATATGTCATAGAAGAAAAAAACACACATGAAAACAGTTGATACTAATAATTAAATTAATTAATTATAGTGTTCATTTAGGCATTGCGGATGGGTATTCTTCTCCAGTGCAAAGCAGTTAATGTCCATATTTATCCGTGACAGCAATAAATACTCACAGTCATGTTTAATGTCCACTGAAGTTTGTTGCGGAACAAATTATAATCCTTATTATGAAATAAATTCACCACATATCTCCTCCGTGGAGCTGAATTCAAGAATCTTCTTTGCGAACGGCTCGGTGTCAGTGTGAAATTGAGGCCTGGGTTGGTCATACCTTCAGGAGATGCATCTTTGGTCTTGGACTAAGGTTCTTCCCTATATCACCATATCTGATGAAAAGGATGCCTACCTTTCAGCGTCTCGGCTTATAATATCCGAATCTCAATTTTGTTCCCACAGATTTTTCACCCACCTAGTCATCAGTCTATAACCTATTCCACTGTTATTGGCATTTAGGCTGACATGGGACCAGCACAGAGTTCTGATTCATTATTTACTTTCAGTGTAGACATACAATTCTGCTTGTTATTCATTTGGTTCATCTGGAATTAATTCCAGGATTCTGCTGCAGGCATGGAACTGAAGAATATTGACTCCACCACATATCCAGGGTTGCAAGCCATCAGGTGATTCCTGTGGTTGCAGGCGTAGAGGCATTTACTCCGCTAGCTGCTTTCATATGGTCTTTTTTTTTTTATGTGTTCAGGTTTGGGAACCTTGAGGTAATCTGGTGTAGGTATGGTTTTCAGTTGGCACCTTGGTTGTATTGGTTCAATTTCTTCTTCCCATTTGTTTGAGTTGGTGTTCATAGCTAGAGCTTGGTGTTGCATGGCTGGAACCTTATGTTTGACTTTTGCAGCTGTGAGATGTTTTTTCGAAGACTTATCCATTGTGGATATTAACTTGGTAATCCAACCAACAGTTGAAGATTACTCACTGTTGTTAGTTTTAATAACTTGTAGAAGGATTGTCCCATAGTTTCACTGATTTTGTTGAATGATGAGGCCATAGATGATACTTCTCAAACGTATAACTGACGAGTCACTGTTGTCAGTTACTTTGTTGATCTTCATCTTTGTAGATTATTAGATCTTGAAGTCCATCCTGGATCTTCCTACGAAAATAGGACTTAATCACTCACCCAATCAGTTATCTTCAACTTTTCTGTTGCTCGCTATGGAGCTATTGAGCGCCGCAGTAAACATTGAGGTATTGCTAGATCCAGACTATGGTTTGGACATTCACTTTATGGCTGTTGACCCAGGATCCAGTGTTAGTGATATAGTCCCATCAAATTCAACCACCACCTGCTTCTCTTCTATAGAAAAGGGATGACAAAGAATACAACACTAGCATTAACCTACTGTGTTATGATAAAAGGTTTACCACACAATTACAAACACAAATACAAAACAACAAGGGGAGAAGGGGAAAGGAGTGGGTGTCCATGTTCCACTGTCCCTCATTGCTGAGTAGAGCCATTCTGACTCTTAATAGTGAGTAAGGTATTTTCTCACTTTATTTTATGTTCTGTTGTTACTGGGACAATTAGAGGAGTGAAGTCCTTCTGTCCATCCAACATGTTGATATTGTCTCTCTCATTACTTGAAGAGAATAGCCTATACAGAATCCCTGTGGTTTCTAATGCCGTGTCTTCCTTTCGGCACTATAATCATCATTAGGTCAAGACTATTCAACCTTGGCTTCTTAAAGTACTGACAAACACATGGATTCTTACATCAACATCCTCTAATCCCAAGGTGCAACATTAAAATGTATATTCCCACAGGAAAAAGTAACAATCAGAACAGAGAAAGTTCTCATACCAGAAAAAAAAACCATACATGTACATTTTTCTGATATCAAGTACATGATAATCCTACATAATAATTAATCATAATGCTGATGCAGGGAGCCTTTGTTTTGGGGTTTTCTCAGGGGTTAATCCATAACTAAAACATACATTGTTTTCCCCCACTGCGTACAGCAGATGAGGATAGTAGTCGCTGTGATATATTTTGTCAAGGACTGCTATTATTCAAGCAATTTATTCACATCAATCTTCGCTTCTGTTCCTACTACAGTGAGGTGATGCGGAGTGAATCCTATCCGAACATGCATTTACATCACGCGTTTCATTGTTCATGAATTTATATTCAAACATGGCCTGTCCCTAACACTATTTTATGAAATGATTATATGTTCACCCTCATATGGAGTGGTTACTAATCTGTTAACAAAAGAATGGTACTAAAATTTAGCACTATATTTCCAAGTTACAGATTATAATGTGGCAAAATATTTTATCCCCTGACTAAGTAAGAGTCAGGAATATGCGTAATCATTTGTATGTCCCCGCATGGATAAAACAAGTTCCGAGACATCCTTACCAGTGCATTTACACTATATAGGATATTTGAAAGTGGCAGACACCAGTTCTCTACTTGTGCAGTATGAAATCAAGAGTCTGCTTCTTCATTGAGAAAATGTTTCTTGAAAGTCCAATCTCTACAGTACATAGATTATTTGCAGATTTCTAAGCATTGATAGGGATATATAGTTCCATTGCATAGAAGTTATTTTTCATAGGACTATGAAATTGGCAGAAACGAGTTTTCTTCTCTGAAGTATGAATCAGGAGTCTTTCCTAAATTGAAAAGAGTTTCTGACATGAGAGTTGATACTCTATGTGTACTACAGTACACATACTATTCATAGGTTATAAACACTATTTAGTTAGATATAAGTTCATAATGCCTATAAAAGATATTAACATAAGGATTTGAAATGGTAAGACATAGGAAAAATTACAGCGTGGCGCCCACCTGTGTTTCCTTAGTAAACATCATCCAGCCTGGTTTAAGAGAATTGTAACTAATTCTTACTTAAACATACTGGTCTATGTAATACATAAATATATCTTAATAATGTAGATAACATACCAATAGCTTGAAGAGAATCATGGTTTTAAAAGGCAAAATACCTTTTCCCCACATGGGGAAAGCACGTCTGTTTCCTTCCTTTGTCTGAACTAAAATGGCTACTTTAGTCTTTGTTTTCACCCTCACCGGGCTTGGCCAGGTATGTAGGCCAAAATAAGGCCAAATTAATTTAGCTACCCTACGGGTTAGTTTTTATCCTATATTCAGTAAGATACTTAAACCGTAGTTGTAAGGGTTTGTTTATTTTTAAGGGAGTCAATAAATAGGAAAGGGTAGAGACGTTTTTATTATATTACACTTGTCTTAGACGACTACCCATATCTGCCATGTGTTTATATACAGTAGTTTTCTCTAAGCAACACCTCTAAATTTTATTTATAATACATGTCCGATTCCATATTCACAACTTTTAAATCATAACTGGGACACACCCCTACATCCATTTTCAGCCGTCCGCTTTTGTTTGGTCCAAACGTGGTTGTTGCTTGGCACTGAATAACTGAATGTGGGGCCAGCTGACATGATGCAGACAGGTGTGCTGGTGAAGTTCATCATCAACTGACCTGGTAATGTCATCAGCCCGGTCTGGTGTGAGTTCCATGTCTGACCTGGTAATGTCATCAGCCCGGTCTGGTGTGAGTTCGATGCCTGGACTCGTCGCTTGCCAAAGTGAGGGACAGATTGGCAACCCATTACTTCTTGCTCTCAGACCTGCACACCATGTTGGCCGGGTCACATGACAACCATTACTTCTTGCTCTCAGGCCTACACACTGCTGGCCGGGTCACATGACAACCATTAGAGGGAAACTGCTTGAGGACAATTTGTTATTATTTGATGTTGACATGACTTTGCTTCACTGAAATCTGTATTTGTTGTTTACATGACTTTGCTTGATTGAAATCTGTATTTGTTTTGTTTCTCAGGATGATGATATGGTCTCTCGAGGGTTGCCTGTGTTTTATGTGCCTCCTATCATCAACACACGAGGTCTTCGTCTTCAGGACATCCCAGTCACCAACCCCTCACGGACCAAGGTCACAACAACAAGGACATTGGCTGCATCCAATAACTCTGCTTTCATTCCCAATATGGCCGACGGTTACCTGGAGCCTCTCTTGACACAGAGCAGCCGAAGCCAGTCTCATGACTCGCACTTACGACCAACGACTCACAGCTTCAGCTCTGACACATATTCACAAGCAGCTGCTGTCTCTTCCTGCGAATTTGACTCTGGTCGGGTTTTCATTGACAAAGAGAAAACAGCGAACAAACCCTCGTGTCGAACCCCGCGTGTGTTTTACAAACCTGGTTCCAGTCTCCATTCCCAAGGTGGTGCAGCAGCCGAAGCTCTACTTCCAGCCCAGTATTCGCCGGCTGCCAACAAGCAATCACAGAAAGATGATACAGATTTCAGCGGGGAAGCCAAGTATGAGTTGTGTGTGAACATGAATGGACTTGACGCAAGCCAAGAGGTGGACAGCGAAGATTTCAAGGCCAGTCAAACAGCGGCTGTCAGCAATAAGAAAAAATCATACACAAACTTCCCAGCGCCTCCCACATGATCGTTGACTCCTGGGTCCAGGGAAGGGGGCAGAGCTGCCTCCAAGTCCACCCAGTTAGAAATTGTGTGGCCATGAGGCACGAATGAGATGTACTGCCAACTTCACAGTCATATAAATGTGGGTGTTGGAGAGTGAATGATGATCCAGACAACCACATTGACGACACGAAACTATGCTGTTCTGTGTGTCTAGTCACCCGCTCGGCCTTGAACTTTTGACATGTTTTATTACACTTATTCTTGTTTTTATTTACCATTGTTTAATTTTTTAACGTTTATTTCATACCAAGCAGTGTGTATTTACATGGTGCAATGTGTGTTTCTTTTGTCTGTGTACACCACAGAGCGTTGCTGTTTATTTGGGTTAAGTGACACACGTGCGAATAAAACAAATACATACATAAACATTTATGATAATATAACATTTAAGGCATAGTGCACGTAACTACGCATTCCTTGCATATGCTTCCTTTCCACCTCCACAAGTTTACGCATAATGTATGTTTCACCTGTACATCTCTGCCTGCCTGCATGCCTGTCTGTCTGTCTGTCTCTTCCTCTCATTCTCTCTTTTTTTTTCTGTCTCGCCCTTTCTTGAGATCGCAGCACATTGAATGCTTTGAGATTTGACAATAACCTACAAATGATCATTCCCTTCAAATGTGACTTTCTATAATTACTGGGTCACATACTTACAGAGGTGAAACATCACATTTTTGTTGTTGTTCATTTCCCTGTCTACCAGAGAAAGGGCGGTTGTGTATTCTTCTGCAATGAAACTAAATCTTTTTATTTCCTTCTGGAGAAGTGTCCTCTGGACCCAGTGAGTCGGAGGCCTGATATATCAAATTACAGGGTGGTGGTCTAGTGCCTCGTAAATGTCCAGGACAATTTTTGTTTGGGAGACAAGATACGGAGATTTATAACTAGTAATTAGAGCCCTTGACCTGTCCCCAGGGAGATAATGGGTCCAAAGTAACAAACTTTCCCTTGTCTAGTTGTCAAATACATTGGGAAGGGCTGAATCTCGACCATGGCAATCCCCTTAGTTTACTAGGTACCTAAAAGGGCTAATTTAATTCATTTATTCATGGTGGTCCATACTTTCTCCTTTCAACCATAGTATTACCGAATAATATTATTGTAAGATTTGATCCCCAATATTTAGTCCATTGTTAACATCAGTTTGTAGTTTAATCCCAATACGTTGTGAAAACAGAGGCAGGCAGTCCCTATTTATGGCTATGTCATGTGGAAAGACAACCTTGAAAAAATTGGTGACAACTGACAACCGTGATGGATGGTGAAAGCGTAAAAGAAAGGCAAGAGATAAATATCTGGATGGCTTGACCATATGGCATAATAGCAGAACGAGAGACTTGATCAAAGACTGTACCGATCTTTTGACAAGGCAAACTATGGCTGCGCATACTTGCCAGGATGGCTCATAGTGATGATGAAACTACTTCTGCTTCCTGAAATGCTCATTTGGTACTGTTTCTGTTCACATTTCATAGCAAGTTTTCTTCTTCTTCTTCTTCTTCTTCTTCTTCTTCTTCTTCTTCTTCTTCTTCTTCTTCTTCTTCTTCTTCTTCTTCTTCCCTCCTCCTCCTCATCCTGCTCGTCTTCGTCGTCTTCTTCTTCTTCTTCTTCTTCTTCTTCTTCTTCTTCGTCTTCTTCTTCTTCTTCGTCTTCTTCTTCCCTCCTCCTCATCCTGCTCGTCTTCTTCTTCTTCCCTCTTCCTCATCCTGCTCGTCTTCGTCTTCTTCTTCTTCCCTCCTCCTCATCCTGCTCGTCTTCTTCTTCTTCTTCTTCTTCTTCCCTCCTCCTCCTCATCCTGCTCGTCTTCTTCTTCTTCCCTCCTCCTCCTCATCCTGCTCGTCTTCGTCTTCTTCTTCGTCTTCTTCTTCTTCTTCGTCTTCTTCTTCCCTCCTCCTCCTCCTCCTCATCCTGCTCGTCTTCTTCTTCTTCTTCTTCCCTCCTCCGCCTCATCCTGCTCGTCTTCGTCTTCTTCTTCTTCGTTGTTCCTCTATCAAGGAATTGAGTTGAGTCAAGAACCGACATCACAGCACTCGGGAAATTCCCATAGGTGCAACATCTTCATCTTCAACAGTCAGCGAAGAACCCCAATACTAATGGTATCAGTAGCAGTCTGATTATGTGACCATCTGGCCTTTCCTCAGAGTCCTGAGTGTCGGCCGGATCTTGTGGTCCCTCCCTGCAGCACCATTCTCCCCAGGCCAAGATGGTCACTCTGTTCCTCCACAATAGACACAGGATCCCACAGCCCCCTGGCCACATCTGTCTCATCACGCGCCATCTCCCGAGGGAAGTCCGTCACAGCTTCGTACTTATACAGTTCACAGATCAGTGTGTCTGACTTCACCATGGAATTGTGTTAAGTTTGCTTCCTCTAGACAGATTCCACTCAAGGTCACGAACTCTGTCTCTTCCTCTAGACAGATTCCACTCAAGGTCACGAACTCTGTCTCTTCCTCTAGACAGATTCCACTCAAGGTCACGAACTCTGTCTAACCGTGGGTAGGTCTACTGACTCTAGAGTCCACCCGTGGGTAGGTCTACTGACTCTACAGTCCACCCGTGGGTATGTCTACTGCCTCTAGAGTCCACCCATGGGTATGTCTACTTCCTCTAGAGTCCACCCGTGGGTATGTCTACTGCCTCTAGAGTCCACCCGTAGGTAGATCTACTTCCTTTAGAGACAGATTCCACCCAAGATCACGAACACTGTCTACCGTGGGTAAGTTTTCTTTCCTAACATATTTACCTTGGCAGCAGCCTAAAGGCCTACTCTGTACCATGTCCAACTGCCATGGGATTTTAACATGTGCAACTTGTTCGTGTTATTTTTTACTTTTGTTTGTTATTTTCACCCTTATCAGACCAGGTTAGGTAGCAAGTCTAAACAACAAAACGCAAGAAAATGTCCTGACAGCATTTGTGCCAGGCCTACTGTCAATCAAGAAGAGTTGGAAGACTGGGGCACAAAGACCACTTGCCTCAGAAATCACCACACACTGTAGTTATTTATGTAGATAGACCAAAGACCAATGGCTTACCGTGGATTAGAACCCACAGCCCATGACTCGTGAGCCTGACTTCTTACCCACTCAGCCACCCGTTACTCTATGGCCTGTCAAATATGCCTAAGGTCTTCATTCTGCTCGCTGATTGGGCTGATGCTACTCGCAGTGTCTGCTGATTGGTAGTGGTAGTGTGCCAGTCATTTTCTGTTCAACTATCCTGGGTTCTAATTGTGATATACAGTCTCAACCAGTTGATTGTTCAATCACAGAATATTTATTTCTTAATTATAATTTTGTCGTTTCATATTGTGCAGATTATATCATATTGTCGTTTCATATTGTGTAGATTATATAACCATGTCTGTCAGACTAAAGTGATATTTGTATTGTTCAGTGCATCGCCATGCCTGTGTGAATATTGTTGTCACCTCCGCTACACTTCTCCGTAACAACCTAGCAGTAGTAGCAGTAACAAAGTGCAACTATCAACTCCTGGTGTAACCCTCTGGGTTGTAACTGGGGTAAATATGATATTGTTTGCTGAGACAAAGCCGTTTATTGGCCGGTGACGTGTGCTTCAGTCATGCCATGGACAAGGTCAAGATTGGCCGGTGACGTGTGCTTCAGTCATGCCATGGACAAGGTCAAGATTGGCCGGTGACGTGTGCTTCAGTCATGCCATGGACAAGGTCAAGATTGGCCTGTGACGTGTGCTTCAGTCATGCCATGGACAAGGTCAAGGTGTATGCACAACTGACCGCCAAACAACCCTAGCATTGTGTTATAGCCGTCTGTCTGGGTCAGCTTCTGTTTATCCTTGCCAGATATGTGCCATGACTACAGTGTGCCAGGACAGTTTATCTTTATGTTATATGTGCCATGACTGGAGTGTGTCAGGACAGTTTATCTTTATGTTATATGTGCCATGACTACAGTGTGTCAGGACAGTTTATCTTTATGTTATATGTGCCATGACTGGAGTGTGCCAGGACAGTTTATCTTTATGTTATATGTGCCATGACTGGAGTGTGTCCAGGACAGTTTATCTTTATGTTATATGTGCCATGACTACAGTGTGTCAGGACAGTTTATCTTTATGTTATATGTGCCATGACTGGAGTGTGTCAGGACAGTTTATCTTTATGTTATATGTGCCATGACTACAGTGTGCCAGGACAGTTTATCTTTATGTTATATGTGCCATGACTGGAGTGTGTCAGGACAGTTTATCTTTATGTTATATGTGCCATGACTACAGTGTGTCAGGACAGTTTATCTTTATGTTATATGTGCCATGACTGGAGTGTGCCAGGACAGTTTATCTTTATGTTATATGTGCCATGACTGGAGTGTGTCAGGACAGTTTATCTTTATGTTATATGTGCCATGACTACAGTGTGTCAGGACAGTTTATCTTTATGTTATATGTGCCATGACTGGAGTGTGTCAGGACAGTTTATCTTTATGTTATATGTGCCATGACTACAGTGTGCCAGGACAGTTTATCTTTATGTTATATGTGCCATGACTGGAGTGTGTCAGGACAGTTTATCTTTATGTTATATGTGCCATGACTACAGTGTGTCAGGACAGTTTATCTTATGTTATATGTGCCATGACTGGAGTGTGCCAGGACAGTTTATCTTTATGTTATATGTGCCATGACTGGAGTGTGTCAGGACAGTTTATCTTTATGTTATATGTGCCATGACTACAGTGTGTCAGGACAGTTTATCTTTATGTTATATGTGCCATGACTGGAGTGTGCCAGGACATTTTATCTTTATGTTATATGTGCCATGACTGGAGTGTGTCAGGACAGTTTATCTTTATGTTATATGTGCCATGACTACAGTGTGTCAGGACAGTTTATCTTTATGTTATATGTGCCATGACTGGAGTGTGCCAGGACAGTTTATCTTTATGTTATATGTGCCATGACTACAGTGTGTCAGGACAGTTTATCTTTATGTTATATGTGCCATGACTGGAGCGTGCCAGGACAGTTTATCTTTATGTTATATGTGCCATGACTACAGTATGTCAGGACAGTTTATCTTTATGTTATATGTGCCATGACTGGAGCGTGCCAGGACAGTTTATCTTTATGTTATATGTGCCATGACTACAGTGTGTCAGGACAGTTTATCTTTATGTTATATGTGCCATGACTGGAGCGTGCCAGGACAGTTTATCTTTATGTTATATGTGCCATGACTACAGTGTGCCAGGACAGTTTATCTTTATGTTATATGTGCCATGACTGGAGCGTGCCAGGACAGTTTATCTTTATGTTATATGTGCCATGACTACAGTGTGCCAGGACAGTTTATGTTTATGTTATATGTGCCATGACTACAGTGTGTCAGGACAGTTTATCTTTATGTTATATGTGCCATGACTACAGTGTGTCAGGACAGTTTATCTTTAAGTTATATGTGCCATGACTACAGTGTGTCAGGACAGTTTATCTTTATGTTATACGTGCCATGACTACAGTGTTTCAGGACAGTTTATCTTTATGTTATATGTGCCATGACTGGAGCGTGCCAGGACAGTTTATCTTTATGTTATATGTGCCATGACTACAGTTTGTCAGGACAGTTTATCTTTATGTTATATGTGCCATGACTACAGTGTGTCAGGACAGTTTATCTTTATGTTATATGTGCCATGACTACAGTGTGTCAGGACAGTTTATCTTTAAGTTATACGTGCCATGACTACAGTGTGTCAGGACAGTTTATCTTTATGTTATATGTGCCATGACTACAATGTGTCAGGACAGTTTATCTTTATGTTATATGTGCCATGAGTACAGTGTGTCAGGACAGTTTATCTTTATGTTATATGTGCCATGACTACAGTGTATCAGGACAGTTTATCTTTATGTTATATGTGCCATGACTGGAGCGTGCCAGGACAGTTTATCTTTATGTTATACGTGCCATGACTGGAGTGTACCAAGACATTTTATCTTTATGTTATATGTACCATTACTACAGCATACCAGGACATTTTATCTTTATGTATTCGTGCCATGACTACAGTGTGTCAGGACAGTTTATCTTTATGTTATTCATGCCATGACTATAGTGTGTCAGGACAGTTTATCTTTATGTTATATGTGCCATGACTACAGTGTGTCAGGATAGTTTATCTTTATGTTATATGTGCCATGACTACAGTTTGTCAGGACAGTCTATCTTTATGTTATATGTGCCATTACTACATTGTACCAGGACAGTTTATCTTTATGTTATATGTGCCATTACTACATTGTACCAGGACATTTTATCTTTATGTTATATGTACCATTACTACAGCATACCAGGACATTTTATCTTTATGTATTCGTGCCATGACTACAGTGTGTCAGGACAGTTTATCTTTATGTTATACATGCCATGACTACAGTGTGTCAGGACAGTTTATCTTTATGTTATACGTGCCATGACTGGTGTGTACGAAGACATTTTATCTTTATGTATTCATGCCATGACTATAGTGTGTCAGGACAGTTTATCTTTATGTTATATGTGCCATGACTACAGTGTGTCAGTACAGTTTACCTTTATGTTATACGTGCCATGACTATAGTGTGTCAGGACAGTTTATCTTTATGTTATATGTGCCATGATTACAGTGTACCAGGACAGTTTATCTTCATGTTATATGTGCCATGACTGGAGTGGTTCAGGACAGTTTATCTTTATGTTATACATGCCAAGACTACAGTGTGTCAGGACAGTTTATCTTTATGTTATACATGCCAAGACTACAGTGTGTCAGGACAGTTCATCTTTATGTTATACATGCCAAGACTACAGTGTGTCAGGACAGTTTATCTTTGTGTTATATGTGCCATGACTACAGTGTGTCAGGACAGTTTATCTTTATTTTATACATGCCATAATTACAGTGTGTCAGGACAGTTTATCTTTATGTTATACATGCCATAATATAGTGTGTCAGGACAATTTATCTTTATGTTATACATGCCATAATTACAGTATGTCAGGACAGTTTATCTTTATGTTATACATGCCATGACTACAGTGTGTCAGGACAGTTTATCTTTATGTTATACATGCCATGACTACAGTGTCTCAGGACAGTTTATCTTTATGTTATACATGCCAAGACTACAGTGTGTCAGGACAGTTTATCTTTATGTTATACATGCCAAGACTACAGTGTGTCAGGACAGTTTATCTTTATGTTATACATGCCAAGACTACAGTGTGTCAGGACAGTTTATCTTTATGTTATACATGCCAAGACTACAGTGTGTCAGGACAGTTTATCTTTATGTTATACATGCCAAGACTACAGTGTGTCAGGACAGTTTATCTTTATGTTATACATGCCAAGACTACAGTGTGTCAGGACAGTTTATCTTTGTGTTATATGTGCCATGACTGGAGCGTGCCAGGACAGTTTATCTTTATGTTATATGTGCCATGACTACAGTGTGCCAGGACAGTTTATGTTTATGTTATATGTGCCATGACTACAGTGTGTCAGGACAGTTTATCTTTATGTTATATGTGCCATGACTACAGTGTGTCAGGACAGTTTATCTTTATGTTATATGTGCCATGACTGGAGCGTGCCAGGACAGTTTATCTTTATGTTATATGTGCCATGACTACAGTATGTCAGGACAGTTTATCTTTATGTTATATGTGCCATGACTGGAGCGTGCCAGGACAGTTTATCTTTATGTTATATGTGCCATGACTACAGTGTGTCAGGACAGTTTATCTTTATGTTATATGTGCCATGACTGGAGCGTGCCAGGACAGTTTATCTTTATGTTATATGTGCCATGACTGGAGTGTGCCAGGACAGTTTATCTTTATGTTATATGTGCCATGACTGGAGCGTGCCAGGACAGTTTATCTTTATGTTATATGTGCCATGACTACAGTGTGCCAGGACAGTTTATGTTTATGTTATATGTGCCATGACTACAGTGTGTCAGGACAGTTTATCTTTATGTTATATGTGCCATGACTACAGTGTGTCAGGACAGTTTATCTTTATGTTATATGTGCCATGACTACAGTGTGTCAGGACAGTTTATCTTTATGTTATACGTGCCATGACTACAGTGTGTCAGGACAGTTTATCTTTATGTTATATGTGCCATGACTGGAGCGTGCCAGGACAGTTTATCGTTATGTTATATGTGCCATGACTACAGTGTGTCAGGACAGTTTATCTTTATGTTATATGTGCCATGACTACAGTGTGTCAGGACAGTTTATCTTTATGTTATATGTGCCATGACTACAGTGTGTCAGGACAGTTTATCTTTAAGTTATACGTGCCATGACTACAGTGTGTCAGGACAGTTTATCTTTATGTTATATGTGCCATGACTACAATGTGTCAGGACAGTTTATCTTTATGTTATATGTGCCATGAGTACAGTGTGTCAGGACAGTTTATCTTTATGTTATATGTGCCATGACTGGAGCGTGCCAGGACAGTTTATCTTTATGTTATACGTGCCATGACTGGAGTGTACCAAGACATTTTATCTTTATGTTATATGTACCATTACTACAGCATACCAGGACATTTTATCTTTATGTATTCGTGCCATGACTACAGTGTGTCAGGACAGTTTATCTTTATGTTATTCATGCCATGACTATAGTGTGTCAGGACAGTTTATCTTATGTTATATGTGCCATGACTACAGTGTGTCAGGATAGTTTATCTTTATGTTATATGTGCCATGACTACAGTGTGTCAGGACAGTTTATCTTTATGTTATATGTGCCATTACTACATTGTACCAGGACAGTTTATCTTTATGTTATATGTGCCATTACTACATTGTACCAGGACATTTTATCTTTATGTTATATGTACCATTACTACAGCATACCAGGACATTTATCTTTATGTATTCGTGCCATGACTACAGTGTGTCAGGACAGTTTATCTTTATGTTATACGTGCCATGACTACAGTGTGTCAGGACAGTTTATCTTTATGTTATACGTGCCATGACTGGAGTGTACGAAGACATTTTATCTTTATGTATTCATGCCATGACTATAGTGTGTCAGGACAGTTTATCTTTATGTTATATGTGCCATGACTACAGTGTGTCAGGACAGTTTACCTTTATGTTATACGTGCCATGACTATAGTGTGTCAGGACAGTTTATCTTTATGTTATATGTGCCATGATTACAGTGTACCAGGACAGTTTATCTTCATGTTATATGTGCCATGACTGGAGTGGTTCAGGACAGTTTATCTTTATGTTATACATGCCAAGACTACAGTGTGTCAGGACAGTTTATCTTTATGTTATACATGCCAAGACTACAGTGTGTCAGGACAGTTCATCTTTATGTTATACATGCCAAGACTACAGTGTGTCAGGACAGTTTATCTTTGTGTTATATGTGCCATGACTACAGTGTGTCAGGACAGTTTATCTTTATTTTATACATGCCATAATTACAGTGTGTCAGGACAGTTTATCTTTATGTTATACATGCCATAATACAGTGTGTCAGGACAATTTATCTTTATTTTATACATGCCATAATTACAGTATGTCAGGACAGTTTATCTTTATGTTATACATGCCATGACTACAGTGTGTCAGGACAGTTTATCTTTATGTTATACATGCCATGACTACAGTGTGTCAGGACAGTTTATCTTTATGTTATACATGCCAAGACTACAGTGTGTCAGGACAGTTTATCTTTATGTTATACATGCCAAGACTACAGTGTGTCAGGACAGTTTTATCTTTATGTTATACATGCCAAGACTACAGTGTGTCAGGACAGTTTATCTTTATGTTATACATGCCAAGACTACAGTGTGTCAGGACAGTTTATCTTTATGTTATACATGCCAAGACTACAGTGTGTCAGGACAGTTTATCTTTATGTTATACATGCCAAGACTACAGTGTGTCAGGACAGTTTATCTTTGTGTTATATGTGCCATGACTACAGTGTGTCAGGACAGTTTATCTTTATGTTATACATGCCATGACTACAGTGTGTCAGAACAGTTTTTCTTTATGTTATACATGCCAAGACTACAGTGTGTCAGGACAGTTTATCTTTGTGTTATATGTGCCATGACTACAGTGTGTCAGGACAGTTTATCTTTATGTTATACATGCCAAGACTACAGTGTGTCAGGACAGTTTATCTTTATGTTATATGTGCCATGACTACAGTGTGTCAGGACAGTTTATCTTTATGTTATACAGTGTGCCAGGACAGTATATCTTTATGTTATACATGCCAAGACTACAATGTGTCAGGACAGTTTATCTTAGTGTTATATGTGCCATGACTACAGTGTGTCAGGACAGTTTATCTTTATGTTATACAGTGTGCCAGGACAGTTTATCTTTGTGTTATATGTGCCATGACTACAGTGTGCCAGGACAGTTTATCTTTATGTTATACATGCCAAGACTACAGTGTGCCAGGACAGTTTATCTTTGTGTTATATGTGCCATGACTACAGTGTGTCAGGACAGTTTATCTTTATGTTATACAGTGTGCCAGGACAGTTTATCTTTATGTTATATGTGCCATGACTACAGTGTGTCAGGACAGTTTATCTTTATGTTATACAGTGTTCCAGGACAGTTTATCTTTATGTTATATGTGCCATGACTACAGTGTGTCAGGACAGTTTATCTTTATGTTATACAGTGTGTCAGGACAGTTTATCTTTGTGTTATATGTGCCATGACTACAGTGTGTCAGGACAGTTTATCTTTATGTTATACAGTGTGCCAGGACAGTTTATCTTTATGTTATACATGCCAAGACTACAGTGTGTCAGGACAGTTTATCTTTGTGTTATATGTGCCATGACTACAGTGTGTCAGGACAGTTTATCTTTATGTTATACAGTGTGCCAGGACAGTTTATCTTTATGTTATACATGCCAAGACTACAGTGTGTCAGGACAGTTTATCTTTATGTTATACATGCCAAGACTACAGTGTGTCAGGACAGTTCATCTTTATGTTATACATGCCAAGACTACAGTGTGTCAGGACAGTTTATCTTTGTGTTATATGTGCCATGACTACAGTGTGTCAGGACAGTTTATCTTTATTTTATACATGCCATAATTACAGTGTGTCAGGACAGTTTATCTTTATGTTATACATGCCATAATACAGTGTGTCAGGACAATTTATCTTTATTTTATACATGCCATAATTACAGTATGTCAGGACAGTTTATCTTTATGTTATACATGCCATGACTACAGTGTGTCAGGACAGTTTATCTTTATGTTATACATGCCATGACTACAGTGTCTCAGGACAGTTTATCTTTATGTTATACATGCCAAGACTACAGTGTGTCAGGACAGTTTATCTTTATGTTATACATGCCAAGACTACAGTGTGTCAGGACAGTTTATCTTTATGTTATACATGCCAAGACTACAGTGTGTCAGGACAGTTTATCTTTATGTTATACATGCCAAGACTACAGTGTGTCAGGACAGTTTATCTTTATGTTATACATGCCAAGACTACAGTGTGTCAGGACAGTTTATCTTTATGTTATATGTGCCATGACTACAGTGTGTCAGGACAGTTTATCTTTATGTTATACAGTGTGCCAGGACAGTATATCTTTATGTTATACATGCCAAGACTACAATGTGTCAGGACAGTTTATCTTTATGTTATATGTGCCATGACTACAGTGTGTCAGGACAGTTTATCTTTATGTTATACAGTGTGTCAGGACAGTTTATCTTTGTGTTATATGTGCCATGACTACAGTGTGTCAGGACAGTTTATCTTTATGTTATACAGTGTGCCAGGACAGTTTATCTTTATGTTATACATGCCAAGACTACAGTGTGTCAGGACAGTTTATCTTTGTGTTATATGTGCCATGACTACAGTGTGTCAGGACAGTTTATCTTTATGTTATACAGTGTGCCAGGACAGTTTATCTTTATGTTATACATGCCAAGACTACAGTGTGTCAGGACAGTTTATCTTTGTGTTATATGTGCCATGACTACAGTGTGTCAGGACAGTTTATCTTTATGTTATACAGTGTGCCAGGACAGTTTATCTTTATGTTATACATGCCAAGACTACAGTGTGTCAGGACAGTTTATCTTTATGTTATACATGCCAAGACTACAGTGTGTCAGGACAGTTCATCTTTATGTTATACATGCCAAGACTACAGTGTGTCAGGACAGTTTATCTTTGTGTTATATGTGCCATGACTACAGTGTGTCAGGACAGTTTATCTTTATTTTATACATGCCATAATTACAGTGTGTCAGGACAGTTTATCTTTATGTTATACATGCCATAATACAGTGTGTCAGGACAATTTATCTTTATTTTATACATGCCATAATTACAGTATGTCAGGACAGTTTATCTTTATGTTATACATGCCATGACTACAGTGTGTCAGGACAGTTTATCTTTATGTTATACATGCCATGACTACAGTGTCTCAGGACAGTTTATCTTTATGTTATACATGCCAAGACTACAGTGTGTCAGGACAGTTTATCTTTATGTTATACATGCCAAGACTACAGTGTGTCAGGACAGTTTATCTTTATGTTATACATGCCAAGACTACAGTGTGTCAGGACAGTTTATCTTTATGTTATACATGCCAAGACTACAGTGTGTCAGGACAGTTTATCTTTATGTTATACATGCCAAGACTACAGTGTGTCAGGACAGTTTATCTTTATGTTATACATGCCAAGACTACAGTGTGTCAGGACAGTTTATCTTTGTGTTATATGTGCCATGACTACAGTGTGTCAGGACAGTTTATCTTTATGTTATACAGTGTGCCAGGACAGTTTATCTTTATGTTATACATGCCAAGACTACAGTGTGTCAGGACAGTTTATCTTTGTGTTATATGTGCCATGACTACAGTGTGTCAGGACAGTTTATCTTTATGTTATACATGCCAAGACTACAGTGTGTCAGGACAGTTTATCTTTATGTTATATGTGCCATGACTACAGTGTGTCAGGACAGTTTATCTTTATGTTATACAGTGTGCCAGGACAGTATATCTTTATGTTATACATGCCAAGACTACAATGTGTCAGGACAGTTTATCTTAGTGTTATATGTGCCATGACTACAGTGTGTCAGGACAGTTTATCTTTATGTTATACAGTGTGCCAGGACAGTTTATCTTTGTGTTATATGTGCCATGACTACAGTGTGCCAGGACAGTTTATCTTTATGTTATACATGCCAAGACTACAGTGTGCCTGGACAGTTTATCTTTGTGTTATATGTGCCATGACTACAGTGTGTCAGGACAGTTTATCTTTATGTTATACAGTGTGCCAGGACAGTTTATCTTTATGTTATATGTGCCATGACTACAGTGTGTCAGGACAGTTTATCTTTATGTTATACAGTGTGCCAGGACAGTTTATCTTTATGTTATATGTGCCATGACTACAGTGTGTCAGGACAGTTTATCTTTATGTTATACAGTGTGTCAGGACAGTTTATCTTTGTGTTATATGTGCCATGACTACAGTGTGTCAGGACAGTTTATCTTTATGTTATACAGTGTGCCAGGACAGTTTATCTTTATGTTATACATGCCAAGACTACAGTGTGTCAGGACAGTTTATCTTTGTGTTATATGTGCCATGACTACAGTGTGTCAGGACAGTTTATCTTTATGTTATACAGTGTGCCAGGACAGTTTATCTTTATGTTATACATGCCAAGACTACAGTGTGTCAGGACAGTTTATCTTTGTGTTATATGTGCCATGACTACAGTGTGTCAGGACAGTTTATCTTTATGTTATACAGTGTGCCAGGACAGTTTATCTTTATGTTATACATGCCAAGACTACAGTGTGTCAGGACAGTTTATCTTTGTGTTATATGTGCCATGACTACAGTGTGTCAGGACAGTTTATCTTTATGTTATACAGTGTGCCAGGACAGTTTATCTTTATGTTATATGTGCCATGACTGGAGTGTGTCAGGACAGTTTATCTTTATGTTATATGTGCCATGACTACAGTGTGTCAGGACAGTTTATCTTTATGTTATACATGCCAAGACTACAGTGTGTCAGGACAGTTTATCTTTATGTTATACATGCCATAATTACAGTGTGTCAGGACAATTTATCTTTATGTTATACATGCCATGACTACAGTGTGTCAGGACAGTTTATCTTTATGTTATACAGTGTGCCAGGACAGTTTATCTTTATGTTATACACAGAGATTATAGAAGAAGGTGGTTGAACACAGCGAGTCGTTGAACACATAGAGTGATTGAACACAGAAAGTGGTTGAACAGAGAAAGTGGCTGAACACAGAAAGTGGTTTCACATAGAGAGTATTACAGACAGTTATTGTTATGTATATAGGACATGTATGTTGATATTGTTAAGATTTTCTGAAATCTACCCTCCATGTTGTTGTTTCATATGTACATTTGGGCAGAACATATCATGGGTAAGTTGTCAACAATGTCTCAGTTATCATTTACTTTTTGGTAATTTATAATATTTGCGTAATTTATAATATTTGCATGCCCATACTTGCAGCTTTTCTCTCAAGTGAGAGCACAGACATACAGCTCAATATATTTCTCTCAGTGAGAGCACAAACAAACAGTTATACACAACATTTCTGTCAGTGAGAGCACAAACAAACAGTTATACACAACATTTCTCATAGTGAGAGCACAAACATACAGTTATACACAACATTTCTGTCAGTGAATGCACAAACAAACAGTTATACACAACATTTCTCCCAGTGAGAGCACAAACATACAGTTATACACAACATTTCTCTCAGTGAGAGCACAAACATACAGTTATACCCAACATTTCTGTCAGTGAGAGCACAAACAAACAGTTATACACAACATTTCTGTCAGTGAGAGCACAAACAAACAGTTATACACAACATTTCTCATAGTGAGAGCACAAACATACAGTTATACACAACATTTCTGTCAGTGAATGCACAAACAAACAGTTATACACAACATTTCTCCCAGTGAGAGCACAAACATACAGTTATACACAACATTTCTCTCAGTGAGAGCACAAACATACAGTTATACCCAACATTTCTGTCAGTGAGAGCACAAACAAACAGTTATACACAACATTTCTGTCAGTGAGAGCACAAACAAACAGTTATACACAACATTTCTCTCAGTGAGAGCACAAACATACAGTTATACACAACATTTCTCTCAGTGAGAGCACAAACATACAGTTATACACAACATTTCTGTCAGTGAGAGCACAAACATACAGTTATACACAACATTTCTGTCAGTGAGAGCACAAACAAACAGTTATACACAACATTTCTCTCAGTGAGAGCACAAACATACAGTTATATACAACATTTCTCTCAAATGAGAGCACAAACATAGTTATACACAACTGTGGTGTTTGTAAACAGAGAGACTCCACAACTATCCCTAACAACTGACTGACCTAACCACTGACTGACCAGAGAATATCTCTGGCTACTGACTGACCTAACAACTGACTGACCAGAGAATATCTCTGGCTACTGACTGACCTTACGATATAACTGACCACAAACTATCCTTGGTCACTGACAGACCCTAAATGTTCAAGAATAATACTGAAGATATTTTGCTCCGAAATCCTAGGGTAGAAGTACAAGATCTAATTTTCCTCTATTCCCTATTTTCGTCTGTACTCTATTAGAGACCCAACAAGGTAATGATAGAAAATGTATGTAGGATGGGCACAGACAGTTTAACACTGACAAATAAATATGAGACTAAATCTTTGTGTTTTCCACTCATTTTTTGGGGATCTAAACTACGTGGTTCTCAATTGTTGGCATGCTACGTACACATATATGTCACTGTTTTCTGTATACTTTGTTTCAAATGTTTTGTTTTGTCTGTATTTGATTGCCGTTAAAACTAGTTTTGTTGTCTATATTTTTGTCACAAAACATTGAAACATACACGAGGCAATAATGTCAGACAGTGATCAACGTATCACCTCCAAACTGTTGCAGCCTCGCAAGCTTCCCTCTAATAACATCTCCAAATTAGCCAACTGTCATCACTACCATCACTACCTATAGTACCTTGCGGTGTAAAGTTTGGGGGGGGGGGGGGGAGTCTTGAGCCTGAGGAATTAAGATCTCCAGTCGCTGCGAACTGTGCAGGTTAAGGTTTTCTTTTACCCCCCCCCCCCCCTTGCCCCCCGCCGTCACAATAAAAAGGGGGCTGAGTGGTCTCAAGGTATGGTGTCCGTCTCGAGTGCTGGAGATACCGGGTTCAAGCCCCGGTGAGGAACGGGATTTTTTCACGTGGAATTCTAGTAACGAAATTACCCCTGGTCTCTGGGTAGTGAGCCCGGCAAAATTTCGAGTTAAAAACGGAGCAATTATGAGTTACACCCGTGTGCCGTGATGTTGATCCATCGACTAAACTAAACTAAACAATAAAAAACAAAAAAATCATCATCGGACCGAGGATTTGAACTCTGGTCTCGTAAAAAGGGTGGGGTGGGGGGAGCTGGCGTTCTAGTCACTGGGCCAAACGCTGCTCTTGACCAACATCCATGTCCAGTCAATGAACTATTTCCATATCACGATATGTAGAGGGATTATGGCTCCACCCACATATTTGTTATAGATCAATCAGCACCCGGAGAAGGATTGGCCTGATTGTCACGGATACTGGTAATTAGGGAAAGCTAATCCACACACAAAACTCGGTCCATGCGCTAGAAGTAATAGCTCGTGTATGGACTACACTTGAGCTCAAACCAAGCGAGCGCAAAGAAAAATAAAATAGACTTGTTATTAACTGGTGCCGAGAACATCGGGCACAAGATGCATGGTGCGCTAATGGGACGGTTGACAGGGGCAGACTGGTGACAGAACTCCCTGCACTCGATCAGGCTGGCAGTCTCGAGAACATGTTGGCTGGTAATAAATTAGACAGTTTAGGGAGAATCAGATGTCATACACAGAATACAAGAGACAGTTCTGTCCGCTACGACTATGATGTGGTTGTGCCGCGTCTACCCAGTAGCATAGTTAAGTTGACATCACTACACTCAGGACATTCCCATAGGCGCTCCGACCCCTCATTTAATTAGTCAGCGAAGAGTCCTACTACTAATCGTTCCCCATCGCTATTTGATTGAAAGTTCTCCTGGTCTTCCTTCTCAGCTTTGAGATCCTTCCAGAACCCCTGCCAATCCCCCGGCAATCTCATTCTTTCCACATACGAGTTCTCAGTCTTTTCCACCGCTTTCTCCACCTGGTTCCACAGGCTCACGACCACCTCTTCCTTGTCCATAGGTAATCTACCACCACAAGGTGCATTTCCTACCAGTCTATCAGCCTGTTCATTCCCCAGCACTCCCGTATGGCCAGGGCAAAATATCCATACAATTCTCACAATCTGTGACCTCTGAAGCGATGATAGCCATTCCACACGAAACTGTCTTTTCTCCATCTTCCTAAGCATACTCCTTGAGTCCGTGATGAAGACAATGTGTGTTGCAGTGGTCACCTCCAACCAACTGAATGCCACTGTTCCGGCCTCCACGTTCATTGTCATGCCGGAAGTCGTAGCCTCATATGCCAGACTCTCCTTTTTCAAGACTCGTCCATTAGTCTTTGCAATAAAACCCCAACCACTACGTCTGTTTCTTACCACTGACCCCTCAGTGTAGATCACTATGTCACTTTGGTGTGTGTTACTCTGGATCAGTTGTTGCACCTCAAACTCTGTGCCACCTCTGGCGTGTCTCTGGCGTGTCTCTGGCGTGTCTCTGGCGTGTCTCCACCTTCCGTGGTAGAGGGGCTTGCGTGTTTCAATGACCCAAGAGCTATGCCGACGCTAGCACAGCTACTGGTAGGATCACCCATGTCGGACAGGTCAAGGCAGAGGGACCAGACGAAGAGACGTACAAACCTGCTGCCTTGTAGGTAGACTGGGGACAGTTAAAGGCTAGGGAAAGCACACCCGAAAAATACTCATCGAAATTGGATGTACTGAGCCACAGGCTTAACAAAGCAGTGCAACGTAACTTAATCAATCCATGACTCCACACAATTAAAATTACTCAGTATGGTGCTAATCCTGTGAAGTCCCATCAGGCGGTGATAGTGCTGGGCCCCCTGTCTCGAGGGGGTCCACCCATGACTACTGGTGGTCACCTTCCCCTGTGCTGTGGAGTCAAGGCACAGAGGAGTATGTTAAGAGCTATTGACCGAACACCCCGGACACTCAACATACTACAGTGGAATATCGAAGGAGTTTCTAACAATAAAGTCCCCCTAACAAATCGTCTTCATAAAGATAGAATAGATGTGACATGCATTCAAGAGACACACCTCAACGCCAATCGCAAATTCTCAGGCAGAGAATATATAACAGTGGCAGGAGGAGGCGATGTAGTTCGGATGAACGACACTAACAGAAGTCACTCCAACTCTGTCCGTTGTTTATTTTACAGTTTATTGGAGGTTACATCGTTTCTCGTTTCAAAAATGCTGGAGTACAAACCACATATATTGTTACATTCAGATCATCTTTCATTCCAGATGGTGCCCACAATGATCATGCGACCTTCTTGGATGTTAGAATGGTCACAACTAACTTTGTTCCCAAGATGCTCGTCATAGGATGACAAGCCCTAGCTACCTCTTAGCGATGTGCCCAACCGTGCCCATAATAATCTTCCCATTGCACACCACGTTAAATCCCCCTCTGCTAAGATACTCTGTTATAATACCTTATTCACCCAACGAAGACTTTTCCCCGAAAAGTCTTAAACCCAAAACCTTATCTAACATATCTCTAACAACCTCTATATTCTAAACATGTACATCATAATCTACACTCTTCCTGACCCTTCTCAACCAGGCATGGAACTAGCTAACCGCTATTTCTTTTGGTCATTATAACAACACCCCACCATATATGTGGACCTTTATAATACTTCTTCTTCTCTTCTACAAGGTCACAAGCAATCCGCTTAAATCTTTCACTGTTATAATAGACATGTATGCCTATCCAAATCATTAGTATAAAAATTCAAGACTATTATGGCCATATATGCGTTATGAAAATGCAACATATCATACTCTCCCGTAATCAATTAAAACAACACAGGATAGACAGACAGAGAAATGGTGCGCACCAAGAAAAGATAGAAAGAAATAGTAACATTTATCCTCTCTTGTTCACACAAAACTTTATGAAATAAAGTTTTTCAAAAAAAAAAACCTTATATAAATCTTATAATCCAACAAAATGATATGTTTCTCTCTACACTTGTTCACAGTAAATTATGTTGTTATCCACAACACCTATTACCACGTGCAAGCCTACATGTATTTAGCAATCTGAAAACTCCATCTGCCCCATATTATGTTATTAAGCAAAGTAAAAACACTATCCAAAACACTTCACCTAATCTCTGACCAGTACTAATTGTGCTGCTATCCACAGCCAGTAAAATATTATCAATGTTTATACCATATCAGTATCCTCCGCAATTAACTCTACTCTTCCAGTTCATGGCTTTCAATCCATGTTCGCTCCGGGTCGTGCTGCTACCACAGCACCCATAAAAAATATTGACAGTTCATCTATTATGAACATACTTACTACCCCCTTTGCATTCATTGTTCATTTATTATGAACATATATAACTTAAACCTCGAACATTACAAGTTGTGCTGATATCCACAGCCCCATCTATGGCCACCCCCAGGTTAAACCAAGCCCCACATTCTGAACATGGCGCTCAGTCCATGTGTGCTCCTATTATTGCTGACTAACGCAGCCCTCTTAAATACTACTTATAATACTTATAATCATTTATCATGTCTACTTCTCCTAAAACCCTGCAAGCTCATCCACTAGTTGCTTTCGGTTACATTGTCAACCACAGCGACCGATCAACCACCAATCCACAAAATATCTCTTTATCAAATTCTACACGTATAACCTCATGGCACTTACTCCATGTTTATTCCAGGTTTACTAAACCCACTCCCAACAAGGCAAATACGTCTCTCTTTATGTTCTAAAGTCGTTTACTTATTATTATCTGAACGTAATTTCTTTACATAGAGGTATACCCAATCCCAAGGATCTTATTAACATGGTCATTCAATAAGGCCAAGTCTTATTGAACCCGGTTATACTTCTAATTATAGTTTCTACCTGTAATATTCTTTCTTTATTCCTTCATACATGCTTCTGATGTTTCCCTTATCACTTGCGATTTGAATGGACTCACATAACTTGATCCAATAATCATTTGCACACTGCCTGGCAGCCTTTTGCACATCCTTCCTAGCTTGCTTTAGCTCACTCAGAGTGTTACGCGTTGGTCTTTCCTTACAGAAGATACAGTTGAGGCATAAATAAGACCAATTGCGCAACGTGCTCACCACAGAATAATCAGTTTGATCCATACATAATACAAGTTGCGCAACCTGCTCACTCCAGTACAAGCAGTTAAGACATAAATAATACAAGTTGCGCAACCTGCTCACTCCAGTACAAGCAGTTAAGACATAAATAATACAAGTTGCGCAACCTGCTCACTCCAGTACAAGCAGTTAAGACATAAATAATACAAGTTGCGCAACCTGCTCACTCCAGTACAAGCAGTTAAGACATAAATAATACAAGTTGCGCAACCTGCTCACTCCAGTACAAGCAGTTAAGACATAAATAATACAAGTTGCGCAACCTGCTCACTCCAGTACAAGCAGTTAAGACATAAATAATACAAGTTGCGCAACCTGCTCACTCCAGTACAAGCAGTTAAGACATAAATAATACAAGTTGCGCAACCTGCTCACTCCAGTACAAGCAGTTAAGATATAAATAAGACAAGTTGCGCAACGTGCTCACTCCAGTACAAGCAGTTAAGACATAAATAATACAAGTTGCGCAACCTGCTCACTCCAGTACAAGCAGTTAAGACATAAATAATACAAGTTGCGCAACCTGCTCACTCCAGTACAAGCAGTTAAGATATAAATAAGACAAGTTGCGCAACTTACTCACGCCAGAACAAGCAGTTAAAGCATAAATAAGACCAGTTGCGCCAAGTACTCAATCCAGAACAAGCAGTTGAGGCATAAATAAGACCAGTTGCGCAACGTGCTAGCTCCAGAACAAGCAATTGAGGCATAACAAAGACGAGTTGCGCAACGTGCTCACTCCAGAACAAGAAGTTGAGGCATAAATTAGACCAATTGCGCAACGTGCTCACCACAGAAAAAGCAGTTGAGGCATAAATAATAAAAGTTGCGAAACGTGCTCACTCTAGAAAAAGCAATTAAGGCATAAATAAAACCAGTTGCGGCAATGTGCTCACTCCAGAAGAAGAATTTGATGCATAAATAAGACCAGTTGAGCAACGTGCTCACTCCAGAAGCGCAACAAGAAAGAAAGAAAGAAAGAAAGAAAGAAAGAAAGAAGAGACGTGAAGTATTCGTCATGCAAAGAATGTGCATGACAGACAGACAGACAGACAGACAGACAGACAGACAGACAGACAGACAGACAGACAGACAGACCGACCGACCGACCGACCGACCGACCGACCGACCGACCGACCGACCGAGAGACAGACAGACAGACAGACAGAATAATTTCCAAACGGAAAGAATATACAAAACAAAAAGAAAGAGAGAATTCGGCATGAAAAATATCATCATCATCATCATCATCATCATCATCTTCCACTTCTGCCGTGAAGCGTCGTGGAGAGGAATAATTTGCGCTCCGGTGCCCGATGGGCGGCATTGGATAATGTCATTCCGTGTGGTTGTACAATGTCTTTGATGTCGTCAATCCATTTTCTTCTTGGACGTCCTCGTGGTCTCGTCGCAGATGATCTTTGATGTAAGGCCAGTGATGGTAGGTGCTGATGTTGCATTCTAACGACATGGCCAGACCAGTTTGATCTTCTGTCTCTCAATAAATGTGGCACAAGGTGTTGATCCCACAGTCTGTCTGATAGTAGCATTTCTTACTCGGTCTCGGATTGTTAAGTTGGCAGCTCTCATCAGGCATCTCATTTCGCAGGTGTTGATTTTGCGAAAGTGTGATTTGGATAAACTCCAGGTTTGAGATTGGTAGCATAGGGTTGGTGTGAATATGCTGTTTATTATCTGTCGTTTTGCGGACATGGGTATATTTGGATGTTTTAGTAAAGGTGAAAGTTGATATGTAGAAAATGTAGAAAAAAATAATTACTGAAAGAAAGAAAGAACTACATGTATATAAAAGCAACAACCCCTCCCCCTGTCCTTCCAGCCGCCGTGTGGGTGAGAGTGGCCTCCCCTGAGCCCGCCCTGCTGGCAGACGACTGTGATGGGGATGGAGAGTGGACGGCCACCGTTAACATCACAACAACGCCGACCGTTAACATCATAACAACAGCGACCGTTAACATCATAACAACAGCGACCGTTAACATCATAACAACAGCGACCGTTGACATCCTTTCTGTCTCGCTGACCATCGCTCTCTACTTGTGTTAGTTATCACCGAGTTCACCTTCCAGTCGGACTGTCGTTGTGTGTCTTCATTCAGTGATTACCAACTGCCATGACAGAAGAAGACATCAAGCCCAACTGGAACCCGGCGACATTGATTGCTGACAGGCTCAAGTTGAGTCGTCGCAGTGTGGGTAATGTCATCAGTCTCCTCAACCAGGGCGCCACCATTCCCTTTATCGCCAGGTACAGGAAAGAAATGACCGACAATATGGAGCCTGAAATTCTGAGAGAGGTTGCTGAAGGAGTAGAAGAGCTTAGGTATGCTGTTTGTTAATTTAGAAGTTAACATACAATTCAATATAGAAGTTAACATACAATTCAATATAGAAGTTAACATACAATTCAATATAGAAGTTAACATACAATTCAATATAGAAGTTAACATACAATTCAATACATACTTTGGCACTCTTCCGAATTGCGGTCACCAAATAGATCCGCAGTGAATAGGTCAGGGGTAAGGGTTAGGGTCAGTGTTTAGTTAACAACTAACCCTAACCCTTAACCCCTGACCTATTCACTGCGGAACTATTTGGGACCGGAATTCGGAAGAGTGCCCATACTTTATTAAAAGAAGTAATTTGAATACCGAAAACACACAAAAATAGATTGTGTGATTTATTGCCTGGCTTATTTCACTGCATCTCGTCAGGTACATACTGCAGAATTCACACAATATAAAGTAAAATAACTAGATAAATCCTTCAAGCTGAAATATACACATTCGCACAGTAATTTCAATTGCCTACCTACCATAGTAGTTTTAACAGAAGTAAGGCTGTATTTCTACTTGCTTGAAGTAAACATTGACTATTCAGAAAGGTTCCTATCGAGATAAGACAGTAATATTGCTGCATTCTCAAGTGGCACACTTTACTTTAAAAAAAGTTAGTTGCATATCCTTTACAGGATGTAGCAGTCAATCCCTGCATTTTTTGGCTGTTCCTGATTCCTGGGCAATTTTACGTTCAGTATATTGCGATTGCTTTGTGAACGACCGGCACCCATATCATTTCATAAAAAATCAACGTAAGGCAGTCTGCTGCCAAATCTCCCGTAGCTGTGTTTTGAACGTGGGTATGCGGAATTACAAACTGCAGTCCGTAAGCACTTCACCACAGAGTCGGCTCACATTGTATTACTTGTCGTTAAAACAATACCAGTGACTGCTTCTCTGGTTCATCATTAGCCATGTAGAACTGTTCTGTTGCTTCTGGTTATGCTTTAGAGTGTTACAACATCCCACTGCTACATACTGCGTGCCTTCTTTTTTAACGTACTAAATATATGTCATAATCTGTCATTTACTGTCAATATAGTACCTTGCGGTGTATGGCAGGGGGGGTCTCGAGCCTGAGGAATTAAGGCTGTCGCAGCAAACTGTGCAGGTTAGAGTTTTCTTTTTGCCTCCGACAGAAAAAAAACTCCACACCTTACCGAGGATTCGAACCCAGGTCTCCCGAAGGAGAATCCAGCATTCTAGCCACTTGGCCAGATGCTCCTCATAGAAATAGATGTAATTCATGTCGCTGTGTCTAAATTAGAAACAGTGAAACATTTTACTGCCATCATTTACATTCTTTAAGCACATAGGTAGAAGACTTTCATCGTCAACCACTGCATTCTGAACAGTCATATGTGTACTGACCAGGGCAGCAACAGGCACTCAATGCCAGTCATTTCTGTGCCGATTAAGTCAATTATTTGTACCATTACGTCATAAATTACATCCTACTGTTTAATGTTGTCCTGTCCTAAACTATAATTATTGCTGCAATTTGCCTAATATAGTTCATGTTCCCATTTTTATGCTGTCCTTTCTTAAGTTGTGACATCTGCATTTAAATTCACTCAGAGAATACATTGTTTTAAACTTTTTTTTAAAAACAAAATAGTTGCATATCCTTTACAGAACATGGTAGTGAACCCCAGAATTTTTTTTTTACTCTTTGTAATTTCTTGTTAAATTTACATTCAGTAGTTTGCCTCTGCTTTCTGAACGACTGGCACTCATACCATTTTACGAAAATCAACACAAGGCAGTCTGCTGTCAAATTGTGCACAGCTGTGTTTCAAACGCGGTAGGTGGGATTAAAAATTGTGTCCATAATAGCTTCATAAGTTTTAAACTTGCTACGTTTGGAATCTGGAGTGTGTGATTCTTCAACAGAACTAGAAGCAGTCCTCTCGAATCATCTACATGTCAATGCCCATACGGTGGGTGCTCGTAGTTCCCTGTCCCTCATCATCTACATGTGCAGTGCCCAAACGGTGGGCGCTCATAGTTCCCTGCCACTCATCTACATGTGCAATGCCCATACTGTGGATGGTCGTAGTTCCCTGTCCCTCATCATCTACATGTGCAGTGCCCATACGGTTGGCGCTCGTAGTTCCCTGTCCCTCATCTACATGTGCAATGCCCATACTGTGGATGGTCGTAGTTCCCTGTCCCTCATCATCTACATGTGCAGTGCCCATACGGTTGGCGCTCGTAGTTCCCTGTCCCTCATCTACATGTGCAATGCCCATACTGTGGATGGTCGTAGTTCCCTGTCCCTCATCTACATGTGCAGTGCCCATACGGTGGACACTCGTAGTTCCCTGTCCCTCATCATCTACATGTGCAGTGCCCATACTGTGGACGCTTGTAGTTCCCTGTCCCTCATCATCTACATGTGCAGTGCCCATACGGTGGGCGCTCGTAGTTCCCTATCTCATAATCACTAGTTTTCCATCAGGTCATTACATGTTTCTCAACTGGTTTGCTGATTGTCCATGTCTCACATACATACAACAGTATAGGTTCTGTACAGCTCTTCAACACTTATCTTCTCACTGCAGCTGGCAGTTTTTTTATTGGCGATCATATTTTCCAACTTGCAAAAGATAATTTAGGAATCTTGTTGTAATTTCTACAAGATACCTCGCATCAATGTTATAACTAGTCCGAGGTAATAGTACCGATTCTTGTTCTAATCTCTACAATCCATCAGATGTTATGACTGCCCTATGCTAGTTGTACCAATTCACATGTTTAAAATCTCATTTAACTGAGGTGTTAAATTGTGGTATTTCTTTCTTCTTGGAGACTACCATTATTTCTGTTGTCTTCTCTGGACTGTCCCATAGTTCCAAGTCTGCACTAAGTGTTTCTCTAGCATGCTAGTTGTGTACTAGTGTCTGCAGCCGTCCCATGTGTTCTTTCTGTCCAGGGCGGGCTCCTGGAGCCATCCTGACCATGTGCACCATTTGATTTCAGAACGGTGGAGACAAAAGTACATACTGTCTACAAGTCCATTCAGAAGCTGGGGAAGATGACCAAGGACCTGGACACATCTCTCAGGTGTACCACCTCCATAGCAGAAGTGGAAACTTTGGTAATATTGTCTGTGTCTCAGTCTTCTGTAGCTGTTATATTGTCTGTAGAGAGTTTGATTGCCATCTTATAGAGCTGATGCCTATAGTTTTGTCCTTCCCATCTTATTGAGAGAATGCCCCAGTGTTGTTGTTGAATTGATTTATAGATCCTGGAGTCAGCACTTCTGGCCTTGTTTGCATTTTGAACATAGCATTGAATTGAGCAATTCTAAAATTCTGTTAATTTGTATGTTATTTTTTAATTCAGCAATCTACTTTGACATTTTAAGCAGCTGACTTTCATTAATATTTATGCTACCTTTCTATCTTTTCTCTATTAATTTATCACTGTTCTTTCTTTTCTGTATGGCATCATCTGCTGTTGATGTCTCGTTAAAATAGAGTTGGTTTGACTGTGTTGGTGGGTCGCTAGCCAAGTTGATGTCTTGTTAGAGTTGGTTTGACTAATTTGGTGGGTCACTAGCCAAGTTGATGTCTCGTTAAGAATTGGTTTGACTAATTTGGTGGGTCACTAGCCAAATTGATGTCTCGTTAAGAGTTGGTTTGACTAATTTGGTGGGTCACTAGCCAAGTTGATGTCTTGTTAGAGTTGGTTTAGTTCAACGCAGATTAAATGCCTGGACTTATCACTTGTCAAAGTGAGGTCAAGACTGGCCACTTTCTCTTTGCCTACAGAATGTGACGGCACTATCACATCACAGACCCAACACAGCAAATTGCCACGGGACACATTTATTTATTTGTTTTTTTTTTTTACATTGTACTATGTTGTTCAGACTTGACTATGAATGAATCACCAAATAACAAATAGTACATTGTGAGCTTTACTAGAGCACGATTACAAGAAACAAAATGGACGTTGTGGCTAAAACCTTCGTCAGCACAGAGCAAACAAACACAAACTGACACACAACTACACGAAAAACACTACATAAAAATATTAAAGTTACTTATCTGTATCCTTGTTTGGCTGAATACGTCTTGAGCCATTATCAATGGGTGGAATTAACCGGATGTATGGTTCAGCCATCACTGGACTAAAGGTTAATAACGCCAGAAGTTCAGTGATTGGCTTAGCCTCCCTGTGGGAGGACACGGGATGGGGGGATGCCCAGGTGAGCGAAAGGTAAAAATAGGGAGTAGAGCACTATAGCCGGCTCTGTGGCAAAGGTGTCACGGACGCAGTTTGCAACTACGCATCCAGCACTTGAAACACAGCTACAAGCGATTTGGATGCTGACCGCCGTGCGTTTGTTTTCATAAGATAGTACGAGTGCCAGTCGCTCAGAAAGCAATGACAGACCACTGAACGCAAACTTGCCAATAAATCATAAACAGCAAAAATAATTCTGGAGCTGACTGTGGCGTTCTGTAAAGGATATGCAACTAACTATTTTTAGTGGACTATACACTGCGCGGATGGGGTTTAGGGGTGGGGGGAGTGGAAGGTAAATGAAACTGTTGGACATTGAGGCTGTTAGGGGAGAGTGAACCCAACTGGAGGATGAGATGGTTTTCCAATGTCTTACGATCATTTTTGTGAGATGCGCATGATTTGATTGCCGTGACCTGTATGTTGGCCACACCACAGTGGTCAAAACTGTTGAAGTGTATGGATACCAGTTTCTGGGCACCACTGTTGATATCAGAGAGGTAGATGTTGCTTAAACTGTCAGCCAGACGTAGACCTGTCTGCTTCGATATATCTCATATCACAACGTATGCAGATGCTTGCATAGATAACATTGCAACTCATGAATGAGAAACCCTCACGAATGTGGAAAGTTGTTTTAGGGAATATCAGACTCTGGGTTTGAAGTACATTTGGGCAGGTCTTACAACATGATCGAAGACAAGCCACCATGCCTAGAAGAGACTTGTGAGATTGGGGTAGACTACTATGGATCAGCACATACCTGATGTTGTGATCCCGCCTGTACGCCACCAGGGTTGCCTCTGAGAAGACATCTTGAGTGACCGGGTCTGCCTGGAGAATGGATAGATGTCTCAGGAGGATATTCTTGGTAGAAATATTATGGGGATGGTAGGTTAATAAGAGGGCAGGTCTATTATTTTGTGGTTTCGGGCTGGAGGAGAGAGCCTCGGCACGACTGATAGACTGGCAGCGGTGAAGAGCTGTAGACAGAACATTCTCAGGATAGCCACGAAGGTGGAAGAAATCCAACATTTTGTGGGATTTTTGTCAGAAGTCATTATCCTGACAAAGCCATCGGAAACGTACCTATTGCGAGAAAGTAATAGAACCCTTACAAGAAGGAGGATGGGAGGAGGTATAGAGAAGGAATGCGTGCGAGTCAGTTGGTTTATAGTAAACCGTCGTGCATAGACCAGTGGAGCCTAAAGAGACTGTTAGATCTAAGAAATTGACAACCGACGAAGAGATAGTGGAGATGAGTCTTATGCTGGGATGAAAGTCGGAGAAAAAGGCAATGAAGTCCTGGAGATCAGACAAGGGCATGTCTGAAACACCAAAGCAGTCATCGATATACCTCCTGTAGAGCAGTCCTTCCCAAACTTTTCACTTTTGCGGACCGGCATAAAATTTTCCTTTTGCACTAGGGACCGGTACCGTTTAAAAAAAAATTTTCTCCTTGTAATCTGGAAGTTTATATGACCTCACTATAAATTTTAATATAAATATAAGATTTAACGTAATTGTGGGTGTTGTCACAGTGCGCTAAATACTGCTCCATAATATTATTGGATGACGGTGATTTATTTAATGGTGGTCCCATTTTCATGAGTAAAACTTTTATTGTAGAGATTTACAAATCAAAGTTTTCAAATGTCAAAACTACATTTAGGTTTTCTTGTAAAGGTGTATATACTCATATACACCAACAGTAATGAACACCAATATAAAATAAAGATAAAATATTTCTTGGAAAACGATACCAAATCAGATTTTAAACAAGCTGACTAAATTACAGTATGTTGTAATAAAAATGATTTAATGATCAGCTGCTAACAGTAACTATTTAATGCGAGGGGTGGGTCTGTTTATTATTTACAAGCTTATCAAACCGTGACTCGATTGTAGACAGCACTACCCGCAAAGGAGAACAAATTTCCACACTGTTTCTGTATTTTGTCTTAATAATGCTCATTGAAGAAAAAGAAATACTCTTCTTTCAAGTTGTCGTCTTTGTATCGATATCTCACATACACCGTCAGAATCGCTAAGTTGGCAATGCCCGTGCTTTCGTCCAGCAGTAATGAAAAATACTTTGCAGATGTATCTAACACGTTCACTCGCTCAGACGATGGCAAAACGCATTATAATCGTACAACAAAAATCATGTATGTTCTGCATCTTATGACAATCAGCAAATTATAATGTGCATCTTTCTCACTTTTCATCACATAGGAAACAAAAGAAACGCACGTTGTCAACAAACAAATGTCGTCGACTTTTGGTATCAGTCTTAGCTGGTTACCATTTTTAACTTTCCCATTAAACCAATGATTCGCTTCTCCTTAAAAGTAAATACTCCTTGGGCTATACGGCTGCAGGCTCAATTTATTTTAAAATTAAATCACCATAAAAACGGTTCGGATATCATGTTTTGAGAAAAGGACAATCTTGTTTTTAAAAAGTTCTAAACAATCCTCAAAGGAGAAAATATTTAACTTTTTTCAACTCATGTTGCGGACCGGAAAGAAGGGCTTGCAAACCGGAACCGGTCTGGGGACCACCACTTTGGGAAGCACTGCTGTAGAGCTCCAGTAGCCTACCGTTGTATTGACTCCATACCTGGTGCTCCAGATAGCCAATGAAAAGGCAGGCATAGCTCGGACCCATCTTAGTGCCCATGGCCACACGTCTGGTCGAAATAGTCCTCGTTAAACTCAAATGAATGGAGGTTAAGGACTAGCTCTGCCAGACGCAGCAATGATCCGGTGGCTATGGTGGGGCCGTGCCTCTTGTACAAGAAATATTCCAAGGCTTTAAGGCCGTCAGAGTGAGGAATAGAGGTAGACTTCACTAACATGTTTGTTGTGTCAGTGTGTACAATCTCCCTGTGTCAATGTGTACATTCATGTTTCCAGTGTACAATCTCCCTGTGTCAGTGTGTACATTCATGTTTCCAGTGTGTACAATCTCCCTGTGTCAATGTGTACATTCATGTTTCCAGTGTGTACAATCTCCCTGTGTCAATGTGTACATTCATGTTTCCAGTGTGTACAATCTCCCTGTGTCAATATGTACATTGTTTCCAGTGTGTACAATCTCCCTGTGTCAATGTGTACATTCATGTTTCCAGTGTGTACAATCTCCCTGTGTCAATGTGTACATTCATGTTTCCAGTGTGTACAATCTCCCTGTGTCAATGTGCACATTCATGTTTCCAGTGTGTACAATCTCCCTGTGTCAATGTGTACATTCATGTTTCCAGTGTGTACAATCTCCCTGTGTCAATATGTACATTAATGTTTCCAGTGTGTACAATCTCCCTGTGTCAATGTGTACAATCTCCCTGTTTCAATGTGTACATTCATGTTTCCAGTGTGTACAATCTCCCTGTTTCAATGTGTACATTCATGTCTCAAGTGTGTACAATCTCCCTGTGTCAATGTGTACATTCATGTCTCAAGTGTGTACAGTCTCCCTGTGGCAATGTGTACATTCATGTTTCCAGTGTGTACAATCTCCCTGTGTCAATGTGTACATTCATGTTTCCAGTGTGTACAATCTCCCTGTGTCAATCTACCACAGGTTCTAAATGTGTACATTCATGTTTTCAGTTTGTAAAATCTCCCTGTGTCAATCTACCACAAGTTCTAAATGTGTACATTCATGTTTCCAGTGTGTACAATTTCCCTGTGTCAATCTACCACAAGTTCTAAATGTGTACATTCATGTTTTCAGTATGCACCATTCAAGCCTGGCCACAAGGGTACCTATGCTGAAAGAGCCAGGGCCCTGGGACTGGAGACACTGGCCAGAGATTTACTGGATGGAAAGTATGTCCGTCTCCAGTCAGCGGTCATTGTGAGCACCAAAGGTCAGCTTGCTATCACACATCCTCATGTCAACAGCTGCATTGTTGTATGGGGTTTTTGCATTGTTGTATGGGGTTTTTGCATTGACACAATGGGTAGGGGTCAACATCAACTCCATTATTCCGTGGAATTTGTGGCGCCTACGACACATACATTATTCCATGGAATTTGTGGCGCCTACGACACATACATTATTCCGTGAAATTTGTTAGTTCTACAACACATACATTATTCCGTGAAATTTGTGGGTTCTACAACACATTCATTATTCCGTGAAATTTGTGGGTTCTACAACACATTCATTATTCTGTGAAATTTGTGGGTTCTACAACACATTCATTATTCTGTGAAATTTGTGGGTTCTACAACACATTCATTATTCCGTGAAATTTGTGGGTTCTACAACACATTCATTATTCAATGGAATTTGTTAGTTCTACAACACATTCATTATTCTGTGAAATTTGTGGGTTCTACAACACATTCATTATTCTGTGAAATTTGTGGGTTCTACAACACATTCATTATTCAATGGAATTTGTTAGTTCTGCAACACATTCATTATTCAATGGAATTTGTTAGTTCTACAACACATTCATTATTCTGTGAAATTTGTGGGTTCTACAACACATTCATTATTCTGTGAAATTTGTGGGTTCTACAACACATTCATTATTCTGTGAAATTTGTGGGTTCTACAACACATTCATTATTCCGTGGAATTTGTTAGTTCTACAACACATTCATTATTCAATGGAATTTGTGGGTTCTACAACACATTCATTATTCCGTGGAATTTGTTAGTTCTACAACACATACATTATTCAATGGAATTTGTTAGTTCTACAACACATTCATTATTCTGTGAAATTTGTGGGTTCTACAACACATTCATTATTCTGTGAAATTTGTTAGTTCTACAACACATTCATTATTCTGTGAAATTTGTTAGTTCTACAACACATTCATTATTCTGTGAAATTTGTGGGTTCTACAACACATTCATTATTCCGTGAAATTTGTTAGTTCTACAACACATTCATTATTCTGTGAAATTTGTGGGTTCTACAACACATTCATTATTCCGTGAAATTTGTGGGTTCTACAACACATTCATTATTCAATGGAATTTGTTAGTTCTACAACACATTCATTATTCTGTGAAATTTGTGGGTTCTACAACACATTCATTATTCTGTGAAATTTGTGGGTTCTACAACACATTCATTATTCTGTGAAATTTGTGGGTTCTACAACACATTCATTATTCTGTGAAATTTGTGGGTTCTACAACACATTCATTATTCAATGGAATTTGTGGGTTCTACAACACATTCATTATTCAATGGAATTTGTGGGTTCTACAACACATTCATTATTCCGTGGAATTTGTGGGTTCTACAACACATTCATTATTCTGTGAAATTTGTGGGTTCTACAACACATTCATTATTCTGTGAAATTTGTTAGTTCTACAACACATTCATTATTCTGTGAAATTTGTTAGTTCTACAACACATTCATTATTCTGTGAAATTTGTGGGTTCTACAACACATTCATTATTCCGTGAAATTTGTTAGTTCTACAACACATTCATTATTCTGTGAAATTTGTTAGTTCTACAACACATTCATTATTCAATGGAATTTGTGGGTTCTACAACACATTCATTATTCAATGGAATTTGTGGGTTCTACAACACATTCATTATTCCGTGAAATTTGTGGGTTCTACAACACATTCATTATTCAATGGAATTTGTTAGTTCTACAACACATTCATTATTCTGTGAAATTTGTGGGTTCTACAACACATTCATTATTCTGTGAAATTTGTGGGTTCTACAACACATTCATTATTCTGTGAAATTTGTGGGTTCTACAACACATTCATTATTCTGTGAAATTTGTGGGTTCTACAACACATTCATTATTCAATGGAATTTGTGGGTTCTACAACACATTCATTATTCAATGGAATTTGTGGGTTCTACAACACATTCATTATTCATTGGAATTTGTTAGTTCTACAACACATTCATTATTCCGTGGAATTTGTGGGTTCTACAACACATTTATTATTCCGTGGAATTTGTTAGTTCTACAACACATTCATTATTCTGTGAAATTTGTGGGTTCTACAACACATTCATTATTCTGTGAAATTTGTGGGTTCTACAACACATTCATTATTCCGTGGAATTTGTTAGTTCTACAACACATTCATTATTCTGTGAAATTTGTGGGTTCTACAACACATTCATTATTCATTGGAATTTGTTAGTTCTACAACACATACATTATTCCGTGGAATTTGTGGGTTCTACAACACGTACATTATTCCGTGGAATTTTTGGGTTCTACAACACGTACATTATTCCGTGGAATTTGTGGGTTCTACAACACATTCATTATTCAATGGAATGTATGGGGTCTACGATTCATACATTACAATGGTACCTCAGGTTATGAACTAAATTCGTTACAGAATTCGGTTCGTAATCTGAGACATTCATAACCCGAAACATTGAAATCAATGAAATAAAGACAATTCGTTTCAAGATGAAAGAATCGTTCTTATTTATTAACATCCTGTCGTTTACCTGACTAAACGCAAAGAATACGCGTACTTCACATATTAAATAAAGAGTAAGAAAACCAAATGAATTAAACATAAAATTTAAAAAAAGATGTAGTCTTATCTTTATTACCAAGAAAACGATCATGGGAAATTTGTCACTTGCTTTGTTATTCTGAATCATTAGTTTCAGGAGTATCTTGTTGCTGTTTCTTGGCAGCCGACTGGGAATCTTACTGGCATCTAGAAACTATCAAGGGAAATTTGTCGCTTCCTTTGCTGGAGAATCTTTCTGAAGTGGGCCATCGTGTTATCATTCATCAGGTTTACTGCCCTGTTAGCAACAAGTTTGTTTGGATGATTGTTCACAATGAAGTCTTCGACGTCTGCCCACTTGCTGCAAATTTCTTTAATCCTTGCAGTTGAAACGGTCACTGACTCCTCATCATCGGATGACTGCTCCTCCTTTAATGTCTTTAGCTGTTCATTCTGAAGATCCACAAGCTCATCTGTAGTACTTTTTGTACTGTATGCGATCGTGCGATCATTTGTCTCCAACATTACACCTTGCTCTCTCTTTCTCTCTCTCTCTCTCTCTCTCTCTCTCTCTCTCTCTCTCTCTCTCTCTCTCTCTCTCTCTCTCTCTCTCTCTCTCTCTCTCTCTCTCTCTCTCTCTCTCTCTCTCTCTCTCTCTCACCTTCTTTCGTAACTCGAGGTACTGTTCGTTACCCGAGACATAATCTGAATTGTTTGTGACCTGAGGCGATCGTAACCCGAGGTACCATTGTATTCCGTGGAATTTGTGGCGTCTCGCCTCTGCCTTGCCTCTCCACACCTGTAAGATGAAATGTAATTGTGTCACAAATGTCTGTCTTGCCTCTCCACACCTGTAAGATGACATGTAACTTGTTGTGTCACAAATGTCTGTCTCAGCCTCTCCACACTTGTAAGATGATATTTGTTGCGTCACAAATGACATCAGTTAATGAAGCATTGTGTTGTTGTGTCGGCAGGTCTGGAGTCAGTGGGCGATGTGGAGAAGGGGATCAAGCACATCATTGCTGACATCGTGGCCAAGGACAGTGCTGTCATGGAGGAGACCAGAAAGCTGTATGTATTGTCTTCAGCCTCATTGCAACTGTTAGGGTTTATCAACATTATTCAACCAGTTTCATGGGGTTTTGTTGGCCTCACCTTCTCTGTTGCTAGTTTGTAGATCACACACGAGTCTCTGGGCCACATGTCTGCTTCACTATTTGATTTGGTTGACTCTTGTTTGGTGTCATCTACACTTCACGTGCACAACACTAATGATGTCTGATTGTGATTTCCAACTGTCTAATTTCATTGCTTATTTGGTTGACTTGACACATCTACACCTCATGTTCACAACACTAATGATGTCTGGTTGTGATTTCCAACTGTCTAATTTCATTGCTTATTTGGTTGACTTGACTCATCTACACTTCACGTGCACAACACTAGGGATGTCTGGTTGTGATTTCCAACTGTCTAATTTCATTGCTTATTTGGCACTGTGTTTGTACCATGTCATGAAGACCGTGTTTGTACCATGTCATGAAGACCGTGTTTGTACCATGTCGTGAAGACTGTGTTTGTACCATGTCATGAAGACCGTGTTTGTACCATGCCATGAAGACCGTGTTTGTACCATGTCGTGAAGACTGTGTTTGTATCATGTCATGAAGACTGTGTTTGTACCATGTCATGAAGACTGTGTTTGTACCATGTCATGAAGACTGTGTTTGTACCATGTCGTGAAGACTGTGTTTGTACCATGTTGTGAAGACTGTGTTTGTACCATGTCATGAAGACTGTGTTTGTATCATGTCGTGAAGACTGTGTTTGTACCATGTCGTGAAGACTGTGTTTGTACCATGTCGTGAAGACTGTGTTTGTACCATGTCGTGAAGACCGTGTTTGTACCATGTCATGAAGACTGTGTTTGTATCATGTCGTGAAGACTGTGTTTGTACCATGTCGTGAAGACTGTGTTTGTACCATGTCATGAAGACCGTGTTTGTACCATGTCGTGAAGACCGTGTTTGTACCATGTCGTGAAGACTGTGTTTGTGCCATGTCGTGAAGACTGTGTGTGTGCCATGTCGTGAAGACTGTTTGTACCATGTCATTGTTTGTTACTTCCAGCCATCTAGTTGGATTGCCAGTTTGGCACTGAGGGACTTGCCAAGACATGGCTATAGTGTTTCACAAGACTTGGTTTGTTGAATCAAGGCTTTGTTTAGTTATGAAAATGTAATACAAGTTAGCAAGATTTATGTCCCTTCATAGGTAGAAGAGGACAAACTATAGCTCGTGACTTTCCTCCATCCCTCCCATTGTAAAAGAGAAAAGATTAAAGTGGATAGAAGTGGAGCGACTAAACAAAGCTATAGTTTACTTCTACACCTGCTAGTTGAAATGCAAAGACTGAATACATCCTGAGAATATTATGTATTGTTTGACTAATGTTCAGATAACTATTTCTTTGTTGTGTAAGTAAAGCCATTGTGACACACGTCTGACATGTTTCTGTTTGTGGTACCTACAACTGACAGCTTCGACAGATGGAATGTCATGATAGAGAGCAACAAGAATAAAAAGAGCTCTGCTGCCAAGAAGACAGACAAGAAGACGGACAAGATGAAGGCCAGCCCCGGCAAGGAAAATGCCAGAATGCAGGAGCAGAAGTTTGAGCAGTACTTTGAGTTCAAGGTGCCGGTGAAGGCTGTCAGACCACATCAGGTGATACAAGCATGTGAAATATGTTGAACTGTGTCGTGTCAAACCATATCTGTCAGATCACATCAGGTGATACAAGCATGTGAAATGTCTAAAACTGTGTCGTGTCAAACCATATCTGTCAGATCACATCAGGTGATACAAGCATGTGAAATGTCTAAAACTGTGTTGTGTCAAACCATATCTGTCAGATCACATCAGGTGATACAAACATGTCAAACTGTGTTGTGTCAAACCATATCTGTCAGATCACATCAGGTGATACAAGCATGTGAAATGTCTAACACTGTCAGTTATCAGTTATCAGTTGGGGTATCTTCATTGCACTCCGGACATGTCCATAGGTGCTCAGATCCTCCCTCCAGCATATGCATCAGCGTCCGGTGGTTAATAGTGCCAGTTCTGTGTTGGTTGACGAGGCGCTTTGTTTTCCCGAAGTACCTTTCGCGTCTGGCTGTGCCGATTCTTACTCCCAAGTCTTTCATCCTGGACAGCGATGTGGAATCACTGACGTCAAAGTCCTCTATTCTTGCCATATCTTTGAGGACGTTAATAACATCGGCATGATCCATGGGCTGGCCATCTACAGGGGGTGCAGAGCCAGCCAGTTTATCAGCTTGTTCATTTCCCTTGACTCCCGCATGTCCTGGGACGAAGATGGTGACTTTACGGACAAAAGACTTCCAGCAGCGACTCAGTCCACTGTCTACGTACAGATCCAGCTTCAACCTTCTGAATCATGCTCATTGAATCACTTAGTACACACACGTTGGTATAATGCTGTGATTCCAGCCATATGAAAGCCTGTGTAACTGCCATCACCTCCATCGTCATGCTGCTCGTGGTCATAGAGTGGGCACCACTGGATTCTTGAACGGTTCGGCCCGCTGAACGGGCTGTAAATGCCCACGCACTTCTCTGCTGCTTTACAACAGATCCATCTGTATAGATGAGCACTTCGGGGCTATCTGAGTGTTCATAGATGAGCGCGTTGACCTCTGCATTGATAGCGGTAGGGTTCTGCTCTCTGCACCGTCTATCGAGTGTGATCAGTCATGTTAGGCTTAACTATCGCCACCGGGTGCCGATGATACGCCAAAGGAAGTCCGGGCGCGCGTGCACGAACTCCGTTGCACGGTCCGAACTCCATTCCACCACGAAAAACACACTTAATCCATAAACATTTCGGAAAAAAAACGTTCCATTTTACAGGACGAAGAAATGTCCTGCCATCTTGCTTCAAGGGAACTCACTCTCGTCTAACACTGTGTCGTGTCAAACCATATCTGTCAGATCACATCAGGTGATACAAGCATGTGAAATGTCTAAAACTGTGTTGTGTCAAACCATATCTGTCAGATCACATCAGGTGATACAAACATGTCAAACTGTGTCGTGTCAAACCATATCTGTCAGACCACATCAGGTGATACAAGCATGTGAAATGTCTAGAACCATGTCATAAACAACTATCTGAAATGTGTAAACCCATATCATGTTAACAATGAAATGTGTGAAACGGTATCATGTAAAACCATGGGGAGTGTGTAAATCTATATCAAGTTAACTCATGATATTTGCAGACCCTGAAAAACTGTCCTGTAAAACTAGGTGAAATGTGTAATACTATCACATATAACCATGTGAAATTACTATTGTATAAAACCATGTGGAATTTGTAAAACTGTCCTGGAAAACCATATCATGGTAAACAATACAATCTGTAGAACTGTAACATAAAGTTAGTTGCATATCCTTTTACAGGATGTCGCTTTGTGATTTCTTGGCAAGTTTACGTTCAGTAGTTTGCCATTGCTTTTTGAATGACCGACATTCATACCATTTTATGAAAACTAGCGCAAGGCGGTCTGCTGCCTATTCACACACAGCTGTGTTCTGAATGCGGGATTACAAATTGCGTTCGCAACCCCTTCCCCACAAAGCCGGTTAATATATAAAACCATGTGAAAATGTCAAAACTGCCCTATAGAACTGACATTTGTAAAATTGTCACTTAATACCATGTGAAAATGTCAAAACTGCCCTATAGAACTGACATTTGTAAAATTGTCACTTAATACCATGTGAAAATGTCAAAACTGCCCTATAGAACTGACATTTGTAAAATTGTCACTTAATACCATGTGAAAATGTCAAAACTGCCCTATAGAACTGACATTTGTAAAATTGTCACTTAATACCATGTGAAAATGTCAAAACTGCCCTATAGAACTGACATTTGTAAAATTGTCACTTAATACCATGTGAAAATGTCAAAACTGCCCTATAGAACTGACATTTGTAAAATTGTCACTTAATACCATGTGAAAATGTCAAAACTGCCCTATAGAACTGACATTTGTAAAATTGTCGCTTAATACCATGTGAAAATGTCAAAACTGCCCTATAGAACTGACATATTGCTTGGATAGCAAATCCATTGCGTGGAAAGTCCGAATCGAAAGCTCACTGTGTGGATGTCATCTGCATTCTTCTGGTTTCTGGAAGAACAGCCTATGGTGAACGGAAGGCCCAATATACGGAAGTGAGGCTAAGCAGCCATGTGCAGGACGTGACGATTCCTTGGGTGAGCCCAGTACCAGAGCGCTGTGTGATGGCTCTGCAATTATGGAAGCCTCCTTGGATGGCGGGGAATGCCCATGGTCTGCCCCTGCCTTCCCTTGAGGGCCGACCAGGATGCCTTTGGCTGATCTATATGGGCCAGCTGGGATGGGAGATAACACCACAACAGTGAGAGTCTAACGTCCTAAGAAACCCCCGGGAAGGTTAACCCGGTCAACAAATGCCCGCAGAAGTCGGATGTGTCGGCCTAACGGCGCAAGAACGCAGCTCTGCTGTAAACAGGCACAACGCAATCACGTCCGGAAAAAAAAACTCCGGATGAACGAAGAAGAAGAAGAAGAACTGACATTTGTAAAATTGCCGCTTAATACCATGTGAAAATGTCAAAACTGCCCTATAGAACTGACATTTGTAAAATTGCCGCTTAATACCATGTGAAAATGTCAAAACTGCCCTATAGAACTGACATTTGTAAAATTGTCACTTAATACCATGTGAAAATGTCAAAACTGCCCTATAGAACTGACATTTGTAAAATTGTCACTTAATACCATGTGAAAATGTCAAAACTGCCCTATAGAACTGACATTTGTAAAATTGTCACTTAATACCATGTGAAAATGTCAAAACTGCCCTATAGAACTGACATTTGTAAAATTGTCACTTAATACCATGTGAAAATGTCAAAACTGCCCTATAGAACTGACATTTGTAAAATTGTCACTTAATACCATGTGAAAATGTCAAAACTGCCCTATAGAACTGACATTTGTAAAATTGTCACTTAATACCATGTGAAAATGTCAAAACTGCCCTATAGAACTGACATTTGTAAAATTGTCGCTTAATACCATGTGAAAATGTCAAAACTGCCCTATAGAACTGACATTTGTAAAATTGCCGCTTAATACCATGTGAAAATGTCAAAACTGCCCTATAGAACTGACATTTGTAAAATTGCCGCTTAATACCATGTGAAAATGTCAAAACTGCCCTATAGAACTGACATTTGTAAAATTGCCGCTTAATACCATGTGAAAATGTCAAAACTGCCCTATAGAACTGACATTTGTAAAATTGTCCACTTAATACCATGTGAAAATGTCAAAACTGCCCTATAGAACTGACATTTGTAAAATTGCCACTTAATACCATGTGAAAATGTCAAAACTGCCCTATAGAACTGACATTTGTAAAATTGCCACTTAATACCATGTGAAAATGTCAAAACTGCCCTATAGAACTGACATTTGTAAAATTGCCACTTAATACCATGTGAAAATGCTGTCATGTAAAACCATGCAAATATGTTAAACTGTTGTGTAAAATGTGTGAGATCTTGTGTTAAATATGTCTATTGGACACTCAGACAGCACCAGTCCACATACTCAGACGGCACCAGTCCACATACTGTTGTGTAAAATGTGTGAGATCTTGTGTTAAATATGTCTATTGGACACTCAGACAGCACCAGTCCACATACTCAGACGGCACCAGTCCACATACTGTTGTGTAAAATGTGTGAGATCTTGTGTTAAATATGTCTATTGGACACTCAGACAGCACCAGTCCACATACTGTTGTGTAAAATGTGTGAGATCTTGTGTTAAATATGTCTATTGGACACTCAGACAGCACCAGTCCACATACTCAGACGGCACCAGTCCACATACTGTTGTGTAAAATGTGTGAGATCTTGTGTTAAATATGTCTATTGGACACTCAGACGGCACCAGTCCACATACTCAGACAGCACCAGTCCACATACTCAGACAGCACCAGTCCACATACTCAGACAGCACCAGTCCACATACTCAGACAGCACCAGTCCACATACTCAGACGGCACCAGTCCACATACTCAGACGGCACCAGTCCACATACTCAGACAGCACCAGTCCACATACTCAGACAGCACCAGTCCACATACTCAGACGGCACCAGTCCACATACTCAGACAGCACCAGTCCACATACTCAGACAGCACCAGTCCACATACTCAGACAGCACCAGTCCACATACTCAGACAGCACCAGTCCACATACTCAGACAGCACCAGTCCACATACTCAGACGGCACCATGTGAAAATAATCTACGCATACACTATATTTAATTCACAGATCCTGGCCTTGAACCGGGGGGAGGACTTGAAGATTTTAACTATCAAGGTCACTGTTCCTAGCGCAGCCAAAAATATGTTCATGAACTTTGCAGCCGACAAGTATTTGAGGAACATACAGTTCCCTGAGAACTGCTCCCTGGTCAGACAAGCCATCATGGACGCCTACGACCGACTCATTGAACCCATGTTGTGTCGACAGATACGGTAAGTCTCAGCTGTCTTGTCTAGTAGTGCTAACATAGTAGTGAGTCATGACGCCTACGACCGACTCATTGAGCCCATGTTATGTAGACAGATACGGTAAGTCTCAGCTGTCTTGTCTTGTAGTGCTAACATAGTAGTGAGTCATGACGCCTACGACCGACTCATTGAACCCATGTTGTGTCGACAGATACGGTAAGTCTCAGCTGTCTTGTCTTGTAGTGCTAACATAGTAGTGAGTCATGACGCCTACGACCGACTCATTGAGCCCATGTTGTGTAGACAGATATGGCAAGTCTCGGCTGTCTTGTCTTGTAGTGCTAACATAGTGAGTCAGCATGATCTCATTTATCCATAGCTATTCCTCTTATGTCCTTGTCTGTTTAAGTATTTGTGGTTTTGTTTAGTATTGACCTTTCTATCATCATGTGCCACACCCATAAGTGTGGATGGTCATGTGTTGCCATCCCACATGATCACCAGAGTGGTGGATCAGCTCAGTGTTCTTGCCTCGACCATGCCACGTGGCCAAGCCATCCAGATATTTACTTCTCTGCCTTCCCCTTGTTCTTTACCTCTCAATCTTACCACTTTTCACCAAGTTCTATAATTTATTTCTTCTCATAACATGCCCACAAATGTTGACTGCCTGCGTCTAATTAACCTACAAGGAGTGGACTGCGCCTGGCCCTGCAGTCAGTAGGGTTAGGATCAGCTAGCCTCTCTCAGGAGCGGTGAAAAGTAAAAATTAGTAGCCTGTCGATGACCAGCAGTCTACACAAGTCAACCCCACCTCCACATGGTGTAGACCGGGAAACCATGACCGTGAGGTCATGGGCCAACTGGGCTCTGACTCACCAGTGGGATGACAGACTCCCTATGGTCAGATTTTTGTCCTAAACCTGCGACTGGCCTAGCAAGCCGGCAGGGGATTTTCATACTGCTCATAGAAAAACAGAAAAATAAGCGGTCCTATTACCTTGATATAGATGTATATGCGTGGCACACCTGCACGCTCTGGGTAGAACTTCCATGGTGTGCTCACAACCTCCGCCCTGTCAAGGGATGCTAGCCACTCCACCTAGAACTTGCCAGTTTCTTCTTTCCAAAACATACTCTGTGAGTGTGGCTGGCCTAGCTGTCTGCTAGTGTTCTTCTTCCTGCACATTTCATTTGTGAAGTGCCAGTTACCTTTGATCTGCAATTGTTCTGGTAGGTCTCTCTCTCTCTCTCTCCTTCCCCTCCTCTCTCCCTACATGTTTGTGTGTTGTTCCGATGAGTTGTTGCCATAACATGTACTGCACCAATCACATGCAGCCCAATTATTCCATCTTTCACAGGTCAGACCTGACCAAAAATGCAGAAAAGGCATCAGTGACCGTGTTTTCTTCCAACCTGAAGAAGCTTCTGTTGACACAACCCGTCAAGAACAAAACCATCCTGGGAATCGACCCGGGGTTCAGGAATGGTTGCAAGCTGGCAGTTATCTCCCCCACCAGCCAGGTTTTATGGACAGGAGTCGTGTACCTTCACAGCTCACCCAACACTTTCCTGGAGATGAGAACAGTCTCTTCTGCCGTCAATGACTACAGGTGAGAGTTGCTAACTGCTTGTGTTTATGCATCTCATCCAGCTGCCTGACACTCATCCAATATATATTGTTCACTATTCTCAGATTGGTACTAGATTTATTTCTGTTGACTTGACTTGTCTACATGTGACCTAACTATGGTCCATGGTTTTGTCATCTTTTGTATCTCTATTTCTCCATGGTTGTCTACATGTGACCTAACTATGGTCCATGGTTTTGTCATCTTTTGTATCTCTATTTCTCCATGGTTGTCTACATGTGACCTAGCTATGGTCCATGGTTTTATCATCTTTTGTATCTCTGTTTCTCCATGGTAATCTACATGTGACATAACTACATGCATAGTTTTATCATCTTTTATAATGGCCTTGACCTGCACCTACTGCCACCAGATACCATTCTCTCCATCTCTTACCATCACATGCTGATGTAACAGTTTTTGCTCAGTATTATCTTGTTTGCTTGTTCAGTTGTTGCTCATATACTTCTCTTTTGTGGTTTTATTTTACAGGTGTGAGATCATAACTATTGGCAATGGTGTGGCCTGTCGGGAGACGGAGAAAATCATTTCCGACATGATCAAGCGTAGACAGTTTTACTCAAGCACGGTACAGTATTGGTGTGTATTTCATTGCTCATGTCACAGTATTGTACCTCTAAAATCGGACATCTTCATGTATTGATGTGCACTACATTATGCAGTACTGTATTATTTATGTTACACTACATTAGGACTGTAGACACACTTTTATTTTTCCCACTTTGAACTCAAGCGTAGACCATTCACTTGCTACTACTTCTAGTGTACTGACCTGTTATATTTTTTTTTTTAAATTAGCTTTCCCTATTACCAGTATCCTTCAGCATCAGGCGAACCCATTCCAACTTCTGAGGTGCTTGTAGTTTACATCCCCAAGACAAGGAAGAGAAGTCAACAATTTAGTCCAACTGAGTAGGGGTTGAACCCGCAACCTCGGCATCAGCACACCGGATTTTTAAAAGTGGGCATTCTTATCCACTTGGTCACGCTGACCTACGGACAGACATATAATAGAGAGATAGACAGGCAGGCATATATTAGAGAGATAGAGAGACACACAGAGAGAGATGGAGAGAGACAGACAGATAGATAGACAGAGAGGCAGACAATAGAGAGATAGACAAGCAGACAGACTGGCAGAATATATTAGAGAGAGAGACAGGCAGACAGAGAGATAGACAGATAATAGTGTGCCATCATGCACACTTTGCTGATAATGTTGCTGATTCTTCAGTAAATATGCCATGTTTAAGTTTGCACAACACAGTCATTATAGGGTATATCTACGGGAGGTTAGATGACTATTCACAACAGCAAATATTCGAGGTGCCCCGTAAACATCATTTATGATTGTACTTACATTTGTTCTGTATTTCTCAACATGATCCCCTTCAACACTGATAGACTTATCCCGTGTTATCCCACACTGTGTCAGTGTTTCATAGCCTGTGGCATAGACATACATGTTCTGCTGTCTCGGCCACATTCACACCTCACATTCACACCTCACATTCACACCTCACATTCACACCTCACATTCACACCTCACATTCACACCTCACATTCACACCTCACATTCACACCTCACATTCACACCTCACATTCACACCTCACATTCACACCTCACATTCAATCTCTTCATGATCCGTGAAACATTTACTGTCCAGATGAGCTTTTAGAAGACTAACCAGAAGTAACTGGTCATCTAGCCTCCAGAGAGACACACAGTCATGGGCCAACAGGGCACGCGCCCACCTCAGAATTAACGCAAACACACAGCATCCACTGCATAGTGAAATTAGGAAGGTGAAGGGCAGCAGGTTAAAAAGAGGACGGTCGTGGATGGGTCAAGCCGAAGACATTCTTCAACAGGTGTGTTCACTGGAGGACTTAGAACCTGGCGAGGAGTGGGTGCAAGTGCCAACAGACTTCTGCACATCCTTTTCAGTTTGCATCCAACTAGATAGAAAATGCAGACAAGGAAATCCGGCTGCTGTGGAGGCTGAAGTTCAAGCGTTGATTTTCGAGAATTCGCTAGACAGTGACGCGGTCATCTACACAGATGGGTCGGTCGTCCGACATGTGAGAAGCTCATGGGCCTTTACAGCTCGGGCCGGAGGGAGAATTGTGAAGGAGGACTCTGGTGCTTTCACTGAAACCACAAGTAGCCTGACCATGGAAGTCATGGCAGTAAGTAAAGCAATAACATAGCTCGAGACACAGACATTCACTAGGGCTTGTTTCCTTAGCGACTCAATGAACATGATCAAGAGGATAGAGGAGGGGTCGATCCGAAGAGAATGGTTGCTGCCTCTGGAGCGGTCTCGGCTGGCAAAGATTAGTTTCATCTTCGTGCCAGGGCATGCGGGAGTACAAGGAAATGAGCGGGCTGACAAGCTCGCAGGTGAGGCTACTGTGGAGGGCGGACGCGCCATGGACCAGGCTGACATTCTGAATGCTCTACGAGAAGTGAGACTTTTGCAAGAACCAAATGATGACTGTGAATCTACAACAATGGCCAGACTGCGAGAGCAGCAAATTAAAAGAGGGGTGGCCAAACAAGAACACTACGCAGGAAGCCAAAGAAGATTGATAAACCAACACAGAACTGGCGTCGTTAGCCGCTACACGCTGCGGGATTTGCTGAGGAGGGGATCCGAGCACTTATGGACTGAATGGTCCGATGTGCAACGAGGATGATCTGTCGACTAACTAACTAACTAACTAACTAACCAGAAGTAAAGAAGCTCTAAGGTAGATATTGAAATCCTGGTGCCCCAGAACATCAAAGATCAGTGTTGTCCTTGTGACTAGCTGGACACCTCACACGAGACATGAAAGACAACCGATCACTCAGGCAGACAGTTGGGGCTTTTGAGCTTACATCCTGTAAAAATGTCCTCGAATATCATGGACCAAGAATAAGACAAATGCTGACATTTGACAAGACCTGACCAAGAATAAGACAATTGCTGACATTTGACAAGACTTGACCAAGAATAAGACAAATGCTGACATTCAACAAGACCTGACCAAGAATAAGACAAATGCTGACATTCAACGAGACCTGACCAAGAATAAGACAAATGTTGACATTCAACAAGACCTGACCAAGAATAAGACAAATGCTGACATTCGACAAGACCTGACCAAGAATAAGACAAATGCTGACATTTGACAAGACCTGACCAAGAATAAGACAAATGCTGACATTTGACAAGACCTGACCAAGAATAAGACAAATGCTGACATTTGACAAGACTTGAACATGGAAGAAATAGTTTTCAGTCAAAGATATGCAACTAACTAACTTTACCTCTGATTCTAGACATGTCAAGTGGTCTGCTATCTCCAGTTCAGCGTTGTCAATAAAGATTGATGGTACCCCATGGGCACCTTGTGTCGTAATCTGTGTTTAATTTACTGCGTCATGTCTCGGAAGCTAAAATACTTTGGCCGAATGAGAAGTCACAGTGACTTGGGATTAATAATACTTGAAGGCAGGGTTCCTAGCTGGGACTGAACAGCACGGAGATGGACACTGGACATTGTAAACAGCATGGGGGTGTACACCGGACATTGTAGACAGCTTGAGGCAGAGAGTGATTGAAGGCAGGGTTCCTGGCAGGGGTTGAACAGCATGGAAATGGACACTGGACATTGTAGACAGCACGGAGATGGACACCGGACATTGTAAACAGCACTGAGATGGAGATCGGACATTGTAGACAGCACTGAGATGGACACCGAACATTGTAGACAGCACTGAGATGAACACCGGACATTGTAGACAGCACTGAGATGGACACCAGACATTGTAGACATCACTGAGATGAACACTGGACATTGTAGACAGCACGGAGATGGAGATCGGACATTGTAAACAGCACTGAGATGGACACCGGACATTGTAGACAGCATGGAGATGGACACTGGACATTGTAGACAGCACTGAGATGGACACTGGACATTGTAGACAGCACGGAGATGAACACTGGACATTGTAGACAGCACAGAGATGGAGATCGGACATTGTAAACAGCACTGAGATGGACACTGGACATTGTAGACAGCACGGAGATGGAGATCGGACATTGTAAACAGCACTGAGATGGACACTGGACATTGTAGACAGCACGGAGATGAACACTGGACATTGTAGACAGCACAGAGATGAACATCAGACATTGTAAACAGCACTGAGATGGACACCGGACATTGTAGACAGCACTGAGATGGACACTGGACATTGTAGACAGCACTGAGATGAACACTGGACATTGTAGACAGCACAGAGATGGAGATCGGACATTGTAAACAGCACTGAGATGGACACTGGACATTGTAGACAGCACAGAGATGAACATCAGACATTGTAGACAGCACGGAGATGAACACTGGACATTGTAGACAGCACGGAGATGGAGATCGGACATTGTAAACAGCACTGAGATGGACACTGGACATTGTAGACAGCATGGAGATGGACACTGGACATTATAGACAGCACAGAGATGGACATTGTAGACAGCATGGAGATGGACATTGTAGACAGCACGGAGATGAACACTGGACATTGTAGACAGCACTGAGATGAACACCAGACATTGTAGACAGCACGGAGATGGACACTGGACATTGTAGACAGCACTAAGATGAACACCAGACATTGTAGATAGCACAGAGATGGACACAAGACATTGTAGACAGCACTGAGATGGACTCCGGACATTGTTGACAGCACGGAGATGGAGACCGGACATTGTAGACAGCACGGAGATGGACTCTGGACATTGTAGACATAACGGAGATGGACACCGGACATTGTAGACAGCACGGAGATGGACACCGAACATTGTAGACAGCACTGAGATGGACACCGACATTGTAGACAGTACTGAGATGGACACTGGACATTGTACACAGCACTGAGATGGACACCGGACATTGTAGACAGCACGGAGATGGACACCGGACATTGTAGACTGCACAGAGATGGACACCGGACATTGTAGACAGCACGGAGATGGACACTGGACATTGTAGACAGCATGGAGATGGACCCCGGACATTGTAGACAGCACGGAGATGGACACCGGACATTGTAGACAGCATGGAGATGGACACCGGACATTGTAGACTGCACAGAGATGGACACCGGACATTGTAGACTGCACAGAGATGGACACCGGACATTGTATACAGCATGAACAAGAGGGGGGGGGGTGCGATAGGCAGGAGAGGTGGCCACAGACTGAGACATTGTCGGGCCGGCCATGATGGGAGCAACACTCTGTAAGGTCCTGCTACATTATTATATGGGTAGTACATCCAGTTTGAATACACATGTGTACATGTACAGATGTTATCTGCCCACAGGTTGTGTCACTTTGTCCTAGTTTAGTCAGATTGATTTTTTATTTCCATAACACCTTGATTGTTTAGAAATGTGACAGATAGTAGACATGGCTGCCACAATTTTAGATGCTTGTATTTCTGACTTTTTCTTACAACCCCTACCTGTCCACTCCACTCCGCTGTCCAGTATCATTGATGAGAGTGGAGCCTCCATCTACAGCGTCTCAGATCAAGCTAAACTTGACCTTCCAGAACTTGACCACGCCTTGAGAGGGGCAGGTAAACCCTTGTTACATCTAGTTGTTCTGGTGTGTTTTCACATATTTATTATAACATTTCTTAGTCAATATTATATAATGTATTATTAATTTTCCTAATAGATTTCACCATGTTGTGTCCGTACTTTAAATATATTGTTTGCTGGGTCTGTGATGTTTGTTCACCTGGTCTGAGGAACTTGTCAGTTAGGTACATGTGTTTGTGCTGGTTATTTCTCCGTGGGATCTTCGCATGGATTAACATTGGGGGGGGGGGGGGGGGGGGGGGGGGGGGGGGGGGGGGGCCTCCAACCGTGGGATCTTCGCATGGATTAACATGGGGGATCCAACCATGGGATCTTCACATGGATTAACATGGGGGGGGGGGGGGGGGGGGAATCCAACCATGGGATCTTCACATGGATTAACATGGGGTATCCAACTATGGGATCTTTGCATGGATTAACATGGGGGAAACCAATCAGTATACTACGAGGGTAAGTTAATAAGTAAGTCACAAATGGCTGTAGAAAAATAACTAAATATGATAACAACTTGAAACCAGTTTATTTTTATTCATACATTGTCCCTTTATTTCTCAACATAATTTCCACCAACAGTGATGCACTTATCCCATTGTTCTATCAGTCCTCCCAAACTGGCTGCATAGAACTGTGTGCCATGTTTTCATTTACCTGCCATCCCACAGAACTGTGTGACTTACTTATTGACTTGCCCTCGTAACTTTTTCTACCCAGTTATGCACCGCTTTACAGGACAAACATTTGTCAGCATAAACAGGAAACCCACCTTGGTGGGAGACATTTCTCGAATGACGCCAAAGTCGAATATGAAGTGAAAACGGGGCTTAGAAAAAAGAGCATGCAGTTCTATGCAGCCGGTTTGGGAGGACTGATAAAACGATGGGATAAGTGCATCAATGTTGGTGGAAATTATGTTGAGAAATAAAGGGACAATGTATGTATAAAAATAAACTGGTTTCAAGCTGTTATCATCTTTAGTTATTTTTCTACAGCCATTTGTGACTTACTTATTAACTTACCCTCGTAGATGTTTGCTCTACCAGTCAGCCTACAAATGTTGGTGAGTCAGGCTTCCTGATCAGTGTTTTGGTGTTCATGTGTCTTCTGGTCAGTGTCACTTGTATCTTCACCTGGTGTTACATTCTGTCTTCTGGTCAGTGTCACTTGTATCTTCACCTGGTGTTACATTCTGTCTTCTGGTCAGTGTCACTTGTATCTTCACCTGGTGTTACATTCTGTCTTCTGGTCAGTGTCACTTGCCCGCAGACTACAGGACCCTCTGGCAGAGTTTGTCAAGATCGAGCCCAAGCATCTGGGTGTGGGCATGTACCAGGTCAGTCTCTCTTTGTGGGTCAGTGGGTCAGTTAAGTGTCACATTAGTTTACAGTGTGAATAAGTGTCACATTAGTTTACAGTGTGTATTAAGTGTCACATTAGTTCACAGTGTGTATTAAGTGTCACATTAGTCAAAGTGTGTGTTAAGTGTCTTTAGTTTACAGTGTGTATGAAGTGTCACAGTTCACAGTGTGTATTAAGTGTCACATTAGTTTACAAATGTGTATTATTAGTTCACTGTGTATTAAGTGTCACATTAGTTTACAGTGTGTATTAAGTGTCAAATTGCTTTACAGTGTGTAATAAGTGTCAGTTTATATTATGTACCCTGTGTCACATCAGCTATGTCCATCGGTGACCTTGTGACTTCCTTCAGGTGGCAGGTTGGAGCAGACATTGGTCAGGAAGACTCTCCCGCCATCTGTGCCATCTGATACTTTCACACAGATGATGTCGCTGATCATGTGTCACTCTGCTGTGTCAGATGTCCAGTCATCTGTGTCTGTCTGTCTTGCCCAGTATGTTGCCCGTGAAGCCTAATGTCTGTGCGTCATCTCTTCTGGTGATCACGATGTGGCATGTTCTGGACACAGCAAGGCTGTCATCACAGCCCTACCACAATAACTCCAGCATTGATGTGCCTCCTGCATTCTCATGTCCTGTGTGGAGGTCCAGCCCTGCCACAATAACTCCAGCATTGATGTGCCTCGTGCATTCTCGTGTCCAGGCTGTCCTGTTGACCTGTGTGAGGGTCACAGCACTGCCTCATCTTCCAGGAGTGTCCTTCCAGTATTGCACGACCTCAAGGCTCTATAAACGACCCTCAGATACTTGCCATCTATGTCAATTATCTTCCCTTATATCCTTCATCATCCTGTCAATATTGCACGACCTCAAGGCTCTATACATAGCCCTAAGATATTTGCCATCTATGTCAATTATCTTCCCTTATATCCTTCATCATCCTGTCAATATTACACGACCTCAAGGCTCTATACATAGCCCTAAGATATTTGCCATCTATGTCAATTATTTCCCTTATATCCTTCATCATCCTGTCAATATTACACGACCTCAAGGCTCTGTACATAGCCCTCAGATATTTGCCATGTATGTCAATTATTTTCCCTTATATCCTTCATCATCCTGCAATCTGTTTGTAACAATGCTCAAAATTGTAATGTGTTGAAGTGTCTTTATGGCAAGAATTAAACAATGTAGTTAAGTGGAGCTATGAAAATCATATGCAAATAAACATTAGTCAAACCAAATCTATGTTCATGAGAACCAAACACTACACACTCGACATTCACAGAAACCCTGCATCACTATGTCCCAATATACCAGTAGAAAGTGATCACTGAACAGCAAAGCATTAGGCTCAATCATTGATAGAAATCTGACCTTTAATTCTGTCATGCTCAAGCACTCAGTAAAACAAACAGCAAATAACAGTTTATCAACTTGCAACATATGTTTAAATTTCCTTGAGGAAGACACCAGAAAGATATTCTATGCTTCCTACTGACAGACACATATTGACTATTGCTCTACAGTCTGGGATGGTTGATCCACTTCAGTCACAAAGTGAATTTTCTCACTCCAGAAACGGGCCATAGGTTCAGTTCATGGTAAATGTGTTACTGACAATTCTAACTATATATAACATCTTCAGCTATTACTACACAGGAAACATCTCCCTTTCAGTAAGGCCAAAGGAAATTCACAAAATAGCATATCAGAGTGCTCCAGATTCTTTCTTCTTCTTCAGTGTTCCGAGCCATTGAGGTTCTTTGCTGCAGATACAATCCTGTCTCCATTCGTCTCTCTGATTACCTTTGTTTACATATAATGAATGCATCACCACAAAGCCACAAGTAGATTGTGAGCTTGTCTAGAACATGGTTACAAGAAACAAAATGGATGTTGCAGCTCAAGCTTTCGTCAGCACATAATAAACAAACAAACCAATACAACTACATGGAAAACAGTACTGTTTAAATATAATGCAAGACACAGCAAATGCCTTCACTTACTGCATATTGCCAAGCCTAGGAAGACTTGTACAAAACCAGCTTGGCGTCACAGAGCTACAAGATGTAGCCAAGCATGAAGACACCTGCAGACAAGAATAGAGAGCAAGAGCTAAGAGGGTTTGGCCTGTTTTGTTGAGGATTTCATCCTCAGTAGAATATAAAAGAAAGGATGACAAGAAGATGAGGGTGAATGATTCCTGTACAAGGTCGTAAATCTTTATCCTGACTATGAAGGAAATGCCACAGGAACAAATATATCTCAGTACAACCAACAAGGGGTTCATTGGTGTGTGACCTGTGTGTGACCTGTGTGTGACCTGTGTGTGACCTGTGTGTGACCTGTGTGTGACCTGTGTGGACCAACTGAAAACATGTTGAATATGTTGTTTTCTGTGTGTTCATTGGTGACCATCTGTCCTCAGCATGACGTCAACAGCAACAAGCTTCAAACAGCGCTTGATTCAGTTCGTAGAAGAGTGTGTCAGCTTTGTCGGGGTGGACATCAACACCTGTAGCCAGAGCTTTGTTGAAGAAAGTTGCTGGTCTCAACGCTGCCAAAGCCAAAAGTCTCCTGGAATGGAGAGCCAAGAATGGCTACTTTACCAACAGGCAACAGCTGCTCGGGGTCAAAGGTCTCGGCAAGAAGGGATTTGAGCAGTGCTGCTGGCTTCATCAGAGTCTCCAAACATAGCATTGGTTCTGATGGAGCTCTCAGGTAATGTAACTCTCAGGTAATGTAGCTCTCAGGTAATGTAGCTCTCAGGTAATACTGTACATTAGTTCTGACTGCAGTAATGTAGCTCTCATGTAATACTGTACCTTGGTTCTGACTACGGTAATGTAGCTCTCAGGTAATACTGCACATTGGTCCTGACTGGTAATGTAGCTCTAAAGTAATGTAGCTCTCAGGTAATACTTATATTGGTTCTGATGTAGCTCTCAGGTAATACTTATATTGGCTCTGACTGTCATAATGTAGCTCTCAGGTAATGTAGCTCTCAAATAATGTAGCTCTCAGGTAATACTGTACATTGGTTCTGACTGCAGTAATGTAGCTCTCAGGTAATACTGTACATTAGTTCTGACTGTGGTAATGTAGCTCTCAGGTAATACTGTACATTAGTTCTGACTGTGGTAAAGTACCTCTCAGGTAATACTGTACATTAATTCTGACTGTCATAATGTAGCTCTCAGGTAATACTGCACATTGGTTATGACTGCAGTAATGTAGCTCTCAGGTAATACTACACATTGGTTCTGACTGCAGTAATGTAGCTCTCAGATAATACTGCACATTGGTTATGACTGCAGTAATGTAGCTCTCAGGTAATACTGCACATTGGTTCTGACTGCAGTAATGTAGCTCTCAGGTAATACTGCACATTGGTTCTGACTGCAGTAATGTAGCTCTCAGGTAATACTGCACATTGGTTCTGACTGCAGTAATGTAGCTCTCGGGTAATACAACACCTTGGTTCTGACTGGTAATGTAGCTCTCAGGTAATACTGCACATTGGTTCTAACTGCAGTAATGTAGCTCTCAGGTAATACTGCACATTGGTTCTGACTGCAGTAATGTAGCTCTCGGGTAATACAACACCTTGGTTCTGACTGGTAATGTAGCTCTCAGGTAATACTGTACATTGGTTCTGACTGTGGTCATGTAGCTCTCAGGTAATACAACACCTTGGTTCTGACTGCAGTAATGTAGCTCTCAGGTAATACTGTACCTTGGTTCTGACTGCAGTAATGTAGCTCTCAGGTAATACTGCACCTTGGTTCTGACTGCAGTAATGTAACTCTCAGGTAATACTGCACCTTGGTTCTGACTGCAGTAATGTAGCTCTCAGGTAATACTGTACCTTGGTTCTGACTGCAGTAATGTAGCTCTCAGGTAATACTGTACCTTGGTTCTGACTGCAGTAATGTAGCTCTCAGGTAATACTGCACCTTGGTTCTGACTGCAGTAATGTAGCTCTCAGGTAATACTGCACCTTGGTTCTGACTGCAGTAATGTAGCTCTCAGGTATGCTAATTCATTGTCATCATCCTTTAAACCGTTGTTGCTGCTGTTTCTAGAGCTGGGTCCTTTTCAGAAATTCTTGACCAAAGAAGTGACATATATTGATGTAAATATCTGGTTTCTGTGGACATTGTTCACCGTAGTCTGGTGGTTGTAGGTTCTATCTCCAACGTTGCAGTAGAGCAGCTTCATGTCATAACACTAGTTTCTTCTTGTTGTATCATAGAAGCATGTGTTTTCTCATGTCTCAACCTTTTAGTGGTAGAGTTGATTAACTTGTGTATCCCCATGTCTCCACCTTTTAGTGGTAGAGTTGATTAACTTGTGTATCCCCATGTCTCCACCTTGTAGTGGTAGAGTTGATTAACTTGTGTATCCCCATGTCTCCACCTTGTAGTGGTAGAGTTGATTAACTTGTGTATCCCCATGTCTCCACCTTGTAGTGGTAGAGTTGATTAACTTGTGTATCCCCATGTCTCCACCTTCTAGTGGTAGAGTTGATTAACTTGTGTATCCCCATGTCTCCACCTTCTAGTGGTAGAGTTGATTAACTTGTGTATCCCCATGTCTCCACCTTTTAGTGGTAGAGTTGATTAACTTGTGTATCCCCATGTCTCCACCTTCTAGTGGTAGAGTTGATTAACTTTTCTATCCCATGTCTCCACCTTATGGAGAAAAACACATTGTCTTATCTATCATTTGTGAATGTTTGCAAGAGACACATAACAAACATCAACAGCACGCTGGTCAAATTGAAATATGTCTACAGAGACAAGAGTGGGTAGTCACCGCAACATGCTGAAACAGGTGAAATAGTCTGGTTAAACAGGACATGCTGAATCAGGTGACATAGGCTGGTTAAACAAGACATGCTGAAATAGACTGGTTAAACAGGGCATACTGAAACAGGTGATATAGGCTGGTTAAACAGGGCATACTAAATCAGGAAATAGGCTGGTTAAACAGGGCATACTGAAATAGACTGGTTAAACAGGACATACTGAAACAGGTGAAATAGGCTGGTTAAACAGCCCATGATGTTGGGGTCATCCAACTCAGTTTGCTGCTGATGGTCGTTCTGTATGCGGCATTGGTCAGACCACAGTTGGCAGTGATTTGTGGCAGTTGTAATAGTATTATTATCGCACACTTAACTCCAATATTCATCACACCATCATTGGCAATGATCTGTAGCAGTTATAATTTGTACTTGGTGGTTGTGATCTGTGCTGCAATTATAGCACACTATTATTGCAATATTGATCACATTGATGTTTGTGTATACTTGTCTGCTCATTGACGTTTGTAACTGTTCACAGAGGAGTGAAAGATGAAGTGAAGATTGAAAAACAGGAGGAAGAGACAGAGGGTAAGACTACCAGGAAGAGAAAAACTACAGCTGCAGGGCCCAGCAAGAGAAAGAAAGCTAAAGTTGAAATAGCAGAGGATTGGAATTCCCTAGACGCAACAGCCATACACCCAGAGTCATATGATCTTGCACACAAGTACGTACGTTTGTTGTTCTTGACATACTTATTCTTCTGTAGACTACCTTAGAGGAATGAGGTCATTGCTGTATTTGACATCTTTTCTGGAAACACTACAGTGGATGAGAACTGTTTGCCTAACTCAGTGAAGATAATGTCTAGTATATTTTCGGAGACTCCTGGAGGTCATCGCTGTAGCTATGGTGTTCTTGCATGGAAAGAGACTGAGCCATATGGGATACACCCGGTGCAATGAAGTCGACCCTTTAAAGCTTAACATAGCATACTATTAGACAGTCTCTCTTGTTAGGTCTGGATTTTCAGTCCTATATAGCGGAGAGGCTGGTGATCCATTAAGACCTTGGAGTGTTTTTGCTTCTGACTATGGTTTCAATCAATCAATCATGTGCCATGCCGGAAAGCGTGGGCGGTCATGACTCGCCATTTCACTCGATCACCAGCATCGTGGATCAGCTCAGTCTTCCTGTCTCATCCATGGTATTTTCCTCTCAGTCTTCCTCTTGGTCTGTTCCCTTCGATCTTGCCAGCTGTCACTAAGTTCTCCAATCCATTTCTTCTCATAACATGTCCAAAATATTTTGACTGTCTTCGTCTAATTTCTCTAATCAATTTACGATTTTAATTTGTCTCCTGTAGTACTTGGTCATTGGTTTTTCTGTCTGTCCATGGTATTCTTTGCATTTTCCTCACAAACCACATTTCTGCAGCCATCAGATGTTTTTCAGCCTGACTGCTCATTGTCCAAGTTTCACATCCATACAAAAGAACAGGCTCTATGTATCCCCTCAACACTCTTTTTCTCGTTTCAGTTGACATCTTTTTATTGGTCAGAATGTTTTTCATCTTGCTAAAGACTACTTTCGCCATGGCGATTCTTGTTCTAATCTCTTCAAGGCATCTCCCATCACATGTTATGACTGTTCCGAGATAATTGCATCTATTCACTTGTTGAAGAATATTCCCATTTACTTGTATATTACATTGTGATGCTTCGTTCTTCCTAGTGACGACCATAACCTGTGTCTTCTTACAATTTAATTCCAACCCCAGCTGCTCACTGTGTACAACAACTGTGTCTACTAATTGTTGTAGATCTTGTGCATTGTCTGCAGTCAGTGCAATCAGACTATGGTTTGCTTATGCATTTTCCTCATTTTGCATTGTAGTACATGGTTCCGTCGCCCAGCAACTGAGCTGAGTGTTTGGTGTGACACTTTGAACTGTGGATTTCATGTGAAATGCTTTTTCAACTGTTCACAGTGGTTTGCATGGTGAACTGCTTGTTCAGAAAAATGGCAGGTGACCTCTAAACTAATTGGTTTGTCTTATGCAGTAATGCGTGTGCAACTGCTGGTTTTTCTAGTGACTGCTGCTTCCATCAGTGATGAACTGTAATTCTAGTGGTGGACTGTTGTGTTGGCAGTATGGCAGCGGCCTTATCCATGTGTGCGTGCTGTTGATTTTGTCAGGGTGCTGTCTGTCCCACTGTTCACATGAGACAGTGAGCAGCATTTTGTGTGATATTTACTGCCACAGGAATAGAGCACTATGGAGTGACCCTTTGCCATGAAGCTATAACCGTGACTAACGACTAACAAGACAGCACCTGCTGCAAGGTGACCCTCTGCTGTAAAATTGTTATTTTGTCATCCTCACAGGTTGGCGTCACATCTTGGTGTGGATGTGACGAATATTGGCACGGATGCTTTCATTCAAGATGTCAGACGGAAAGCAACAGTCAATAGTATGTTTGTAAATGTCTCATTAACCCTGTCATATTTCTCACCTGTGATTTGTATTCTCATTGTATGTATTACATCCCCGTTTGTGTATGCTATTTCCATGTATGTATGGTAGCCTCATTTATGTATGTCCCCATATACTTACGGCATTCCAGGTTACGTACAATATTCATCATCATGTAGTGAGTTGTGTTGTACTGGTTCATCCAGCCTGTGGCAAGCACTGGTTCAGGTTTTCTGTCCCTAGTCTTTGACTGTCCCCAGGACTGTATGTTTGTGTATCACATCCAACTGGTCTCTAGCCTGTGACTGTCCCCAGTCTACTACAAGGCAGCAGGTTTGTGTCTCTCTTCGTCTAGTCCCTAGCCTTTGACTGTCCCCAGTCTGCCTACAAGATTGCAGGTTTGTGTCTCTCTCCATCTGGTCCCTAGCCTTTGACCTGTGCGACATGGGGACACAGTCTGGTGAATAAAAGATCTGTCTGTCTGTGTGTAAACCTGCCTGTTTATTCCTGAGTTTGTCTGTCGGTGGCAACTCTCTCTCTCTCTCTCTACCTCTACAGAATAACAGGTTTAACACTGCCAGAGGGTTGATTTAATTGCACTAGGTTTCATTTTGTCGTCATGCTCTCTCTGTTTGTCTCTCTTCATTTGTCTCTCTGTTTCTTTCTCTCTGTCTATCTCTCTTTCTCTCTCTCCATGTGTCTGTCTGTCTCTTTCTGTCTATCTCTCTCTCTGTCTCTCCATTTGTCTATCTGTCTCTTTCTCCATTTGTCTCTCTGTATTTGTCTCTCTGTCTGTCTGTCTGTCTCTCTCTCTCTCTCTCTCTCTCTCTCTCTCTCTCTCTCTCTCTCTCTCTCTCTCTCTCCATTTGTCTGCCTCTTTTTCTCTCCCTGTCCGTCTCTGTCTGTCTATCTCTATATGTCTCTCTCTCTTTCTGTCTCTCTCTCTCTTTCTCTGTCTCTCGCTCTCTTTTTATCTGTCTCTGTCTATCTGTCTGTCTCTCTCTCAGCCTCTCACTGTTTGTCTGTCTCTGTCTTCATAATAAACCCTATAATCCAGTGCGGCCTTTGGCAGACTGTACAAGCATGTATGGGACAGAACTGGAATAAGCCTGCAAACAAAGATGAAAGTCTACAAAGCAGTTGTATTATCCACACTGCTATATGCTTGTGAAACCAGGACTGTTTACCAGCGACATGCTAGGAAATTAAACCTCTTCCACACAGTCTGCCTTAGGAAGCTATTGAAGATTAAATGGCAAGACAAGATCCCAGACACTGAAGTTCTAGAAAGAGCATCCATGCCCAGTATCCACACTCTACTAATGAAAAATCAGATTCGCTGGGCTAAACAAATTTTTTACGGCGAGCTGCGTTGTGGTAAACGCTCCCAAGGCGGCCAGAGGAAACGCTTTAAAGACACTCTGAAAGTCTCACTGAAAGCTTTTGGAATTCATCCTGACACCTGGGAGACTGCTGCTAAAGACCGTAATTCATGGCGTACATCATTACATAAGGGTGCAGTCACTTGTGAAGCAACCAGGACTGCAAGAGCTGTGAAGAAAAGGCTGGACAGAAAAACCACTGCAGCAGATCCTCCTCCTGGAACGTCAAGCATTCTTTGTCCACATTGTCAAAGAACATTTCGAGCCAAAATAGGCCTTATCAGCCATCTTAGAACTTACGGCTCCACACTTTCAACCCCACTGGATGACATGAATGGTCATCATCGTTCTTGATAGACAAACAACAACAATGAACCCTATTACACCCCTGAAGGTGTATTGTGTATAAGGTTCTATCTGTCCTTATTCCTCATTTCTGCTTCGGAACTTCTTTATTAGCGTCTGTGTATTTTTAATCGCTGGTTGTCAGTAGTCAGACAGGATAACCATTTTGTGAAGTGTTATATCCGTGATATTTTCAGATGTGAAGTCTTTCTGTGAATGTGAGCAGGCTGGCTCAGCTACTGTTCAGCTTATTGTGGATGCATTCCAACAACCCTTGTCTTCTGACTTCCGAGATAGTAAGTCACTGACTGGAGACAGTCTCATGATCTATACATGCCAGTTACTGGTGACAGTGTGGTCTATATAAGACAGTTGCTGGAGACAGTGTGATCTATATAAGACAATTACTGAAGACAGTGATCTATATAAGACAATTACTGAAGACAGTGATCGATATAAGACAGTTACTGGAGACAGTGTGATCTATATAAGACATTTACTGGAGACAGTGATCTATATAAGACATTTACTGGAGACAGTGATCTATATAAGACAGTTACTGGAGACAGTGTGATCTATATAAGACAATTACTGGAAATGGTGTGATCTATATAAGACAATTGCTGGAGACAGTGTGATCTATATAAGACAATTACTGAAGACAGTGTGATCTATATAAGACAGTTACTGGAGACACTGATCTATATAAGACAGTTACTGGAGACACTGATCTATATAAGACAGTTACTGGAGACAGTGTGATCTATATAAGACAGTTACTGGAGACAGTGTGATCTATATAAGATGATTACTGAAGACAGTGTGATCTATACAAGAAAATTACTGGAGACAGTGTGATCTATATAAGAAAATTACTGAAGACAGTGTGATCTATATAAGACAATTACTGGAAATGGTGTGATCTATATAAGACAAGTTACTGGAGACACTGATCTATATAAGACAGTTACTGGAGACAGTGTGATCTATATAAGACAATTACTGGAAACGTTGTGATCTATATAAGACAATTACTGGAGACAGTGATCTATATAAGACAGTTACTGGAGACAGTGTGATCTATATAAGAAAATTACTGAAGACAGTGTGATCTATATAAGACAATTACTGGAAATGGTGTGATGATCTATATAAGACAATTACTGAAGACAGTGTGATCTATATAAGACAATTACTGGAAATGGTGTGATCTATATAAGACAATTACTGGAAATGATGTGATCTATATAAGACAATTACTGGAAATGGTGTGATTATATAAGACAATTACTGGAGACAGTGATCTATATAAGACAATTACTGGAGACAGTGATCTATATAAGACAGTTACTGGAGACAGTGTGATCTATATAAGAAAATTACTGAAGACAGTGTGATCTATATAAGAAAATTACTGAAGACAGTGTGATCTATATAAGACAATTACTGGAAATGGTGTGATCTATATAAGACAATTACTGGAAATGGTGTGATCTATATAAGACAGTTACTGGAGACACTGATCTATATAAGAAAGTTACTGGAGACAGTGTGATCTATATAAGACAATTACTGGAGACAGTGTGATCTATATAAGACAGTTACTGAAGACAGTGTGATCTATATAAGACAATTACTGGAGACAGTGTGATCTATATAAGACGATTACTGAAGACAGTGTGATCTATATAACACAATTACTGGAGACAGTGTGATCTATATAAGACATTTACTGGAGACAGTGTGATCTATATAAGACAGTTACTGGAGACAGTGTGATCTATATAAGATAATTACTGAAGACAGTGTGATCTATATAAGACAATTACTGAAGACAGTGTGATCTATATAAGACAATTACTGAAGACAGTGTGATCTATATAAGACAATTACTGAAGACAGTGTGATCTATATAAGACAGTTACTGGAAATGGTGTGATTTATATAAGACAATTACTGAAGACAGTGTGATCTATATATGACAGTTACTGGAAATGGTGTGATCTATGTAAGACAGTTACTGGAAATGGTGTGATCTATGTAAGACAATTACTGGAAATGGTGTGATCTATATAAGACAATTACTGGAAATGGTGTGATCTATATAAGACAATTACTGGAAATGGTGTGATCTGTATAAGACAATTACTGAAGACAGTATGATCTATATAAGACAATTACTGGAAATGGTGTGATCTATATAAGACAATTACTGAAGACAGTGTGATCTATATAAGACAATTACTGAAGACAGTGATCTATATAAGACAATTACTGGAAATGGTGTGATCTGTATAAGACAATTACTGAAGACAGTGTGATCTATATATGACAGTTACTGAGATGGTGTGATCTATATAAGACAGTTACTGGAGACAGTGTGAGCTATTTAAGTCAGCCACAGTGTGTGATAAGCACATGTCTGATGTGAGCCACATAATCTGTTTGATATTTGTTACTTTTGACACACACATGCACTCTCACAAACCCACGCATGCACTCTCACAAACACTTGCATGCTCACACATGCACTCTCACAAACACTTGCATGCTCACACATGCACTCTCACAAACACTTGCATGCTCACACATGCACTCTCACAAACACTTGCATGCTCACACATGCACTCTCACAAACACTTGCATGCTCACACATGCACTCTCACAAACACTTGCATGCTCACACATGCACTCTCACAAACACTTGCATGCACACACATGCACTCTCACAAACACTTTCATGCACACAAATGCACTCTCACAAACACTTTCATGCACACACATGCACTCACAAACACTTGCACTCACAAACACTTGCATGCACACACATGCACTCTCACACACGCGAATCACAACAAATAATATGATAGACTTATTCCCTTTGGATAAATCTAGGCATTGTTGAGAGCTCATGGCAGACATACAGCTTCTCACCATCTCTGTCTGCCTTTCAGAGTTCCAGAAGCCCCTTTTCAAGCAGGAAGTGGTGTCACTATCAGATCTACGATGTGGAGCGGAGGTGACCGGACGAATTACTAATGTCACCCACTTTGGGGCATTTGTGGACATTGGTGTTGGCATAAACGGTCTGATTCACATCAGCAAAATGCAATCCTGCGCTCAACTGGGAGTTGGGGATCATGTAACAGTCACAGTTGAAAATATAGATCACGATCGCAAGCGGATTGGATTGAATCTCAAACGTTGTTAATGTAAATAAAGTCAATGTTCATTTTTCTCTAATGTGTGACATTATCTGTGAGATGTGTTGTTGTGAGTCTGACATTATCTGTGAGATGTGTTGTTGTGAGTCTGACATTATCTGTGAGATGTGTTGTTGTGAGTCTGACATTATCTGTGAGATGTGTTGTTGTGAGTCTGACATTGTCTGTGAGATGTGTTGTTGTGATTCTGACATTATCTGTGAGATGTGTTGTTGTGATTCTGACATTATCTGTGAGATGTGTTGTTGTGAGTCTGACATTATCTGTGAAATGTGTTGTTGTAAGTCTGACATTATCTGTGAGATGTGTTGTGAGTCTGACATTATCTGTGAGATGTGTTGTTGTGAGTCTGACATTATCTCTGAAATGTGTTGTTGTGAGTCTGACATTATCTGTGAGATGTGTTGTTGTGAGTCTGACATTATCTCTGAAATGTGTTGTTGTGAGTCTGACATTATCTGTGAGATGTGTTGTTGTGAGTCTGACATTATCTATGAGATGTGTTGTTGTGAGTCTGACATTATCTGTGAGATGTGTTGTGAGTCTGACATTATCTGTGAGATGTGTTGTTGTGAGTCTGACATTATCTCTGAAATGTGTTGTTGTGAGTCTGACATTATCTGTGAGGTGTGTTGTTGTGAGTCTGACATTATCTCTGAAATGTGTTGTTGTGAGTCTGACATTATCTGTGAGATGTGTTGTTGTGAGTCTGACATTATCTCTGAAATGTGTTGTTGTGAGTCTGACATTATCTGTGAGATGTGTTGTTGTGAGTCTGACATTATCTGTCAGATGTGTTGTTGTGAGTCTGACATTATCTGTCAGATGTGTTGTTGTGAGTCTGACATTATCTGTGAGATGTGTTGTTGTGAGTCTGACATTATCTGTGAGATGTGTTGTTGTGAGTCTGACATTATCTGTGAGATGTGTTGTTGTGAGTCTGACATTATCTGTGAGATGTGTTGCTGTGAGGCTGGCCCAATGTGGCCCACCCACAGATGTAGCTGACTCTGCGGTGAAGGGGTTACGGACACAGTTCTCCATCTGTTGGGGGATCAGTCAATCTGAACCCCAGTGCATTGGACTGAGAGCTGAAGCTCCATCTGTTGGCGGAATCTGAGAGCTGAAGCTCTTCCAGAGAATTCACAACCAACAAACACTGGGGGAGAGGTGACCAACATCCTCGTCTTCAGCCACATTACTTTTGTTCCTGACCAGCTTGACCACTGATGATTCTCTGAGCCACTGTACCGACCCGTAGGGTTGGTCTAGGTAGTACTGTCTGTGTTGTCCTGTCTATGTTGTGCTGTCCTTCTCTAAAATCTAATGTTCCAGGTCGACAGTTCTCTTCTGTCAATCCATATGGCCTGTCTCTGTTTTTTGTCTCTAATAACAAGCTAACAGGTTGATATAAGGTTCTCCCACTCCTTTCTTGTCAAACCTTCGGGTATCTTTTGTTAAACCATTGAATATCGTCTCTGTTGCCCTTATTCTGTTATTCGAGAAGGATAAGGGACTTGGAGCCACTAAGGACACAACCAGATATCATCAGGAAGAATCACAAAATAACAAACTTAGAATGCCACGGTGGGGTACTAACACTTGAAGTAGACAGTGAGGAGGCTGGCCGTTGATGCTGGTCTGGCCATGTGACTCGCTGTGGTTCCTTGTGGGCCACTATTCTATAGACTAACATCATCAACAGAGTTGATCCAGAACACCAAAGACTAAGATCTGTGGAGAGACAAGAATGCCTGAGCTAGCTGGCAGGGCACTTGATAATTCTGTCATGGATCTCTTTTTAAGGGCCTAGGGGATCTGGTGTTTACCGCTAGTTGGACAAGGTACAAGATAATGACAAAACGCTGTGCAACATCAGGCTGTACCATGTCGTTTAAGACTAGGCACTATGGTTGACCACTTCGCCACAGAGACTCTCTTTCCGGTGTCTCCGTGGTGAAGTGGTCAAGCCATTTGACTCGGGCTCCGAAGGTTGTGGGTTCGATTCTGGGCCGCGTCCTTCGGTTCACGAGTGAAATTTTTCGGAGATCGTGCTTTGCGCGAAGCTTTCTGCACTGTGGAAAGAGAATTTGCCATATGGGATAAAACCCGGTGCAATGAAGTCGACCCTGTTGACTTTTAAGCGACTTTTTAAGGCACTATGGTTCAGGTTTGCCGAATTTTACCGGATTTTTTTTTCCGTTGACCTTTGGTTATTTGTTTTTTGTCTCCGATATGAGGACATTAAGCGTACTCATGATGTTAACTTCCTCGATTATTTCAAGTTTGCATTAAAACAGACACTAATTACTTGATATAGTTTTTCCCACCCCGTTTTGCGTTCTGTAATTCTGGTGCTTTGGGAATCAAAGGCTGTTAAATTACTTCTTGTCAAAGGCTGTCATGTCACTTCTTGTCATAAGCTTTCATTTGTCAAAGGCTGTCATGTCACTTCTTGTCAAAGGCTGTCATATCACTTCTTGTCAAAGGCTTTCATATTATTTGTCAAAGGATGTCATGTCACTTCTTGTCAAAGGCTGTCAAATCCCTTCTTGTCAAAGGCTGTCATATCCCTTCTTGTCAAAGGCTTTCATATCCCTTCTTGTCAAAGGCTGTCAAATCCCTTCTTGTCAAAGGCTGTCAAATCTCTTCTTGTCAAAGGCTGTCAAATCCCTTCTTGTCAAAGGCTGTCATATCCCTTCTTGTCAAAGGCTGTCAAATCCCTTCTTGTCAAAGGCTGTCAAATCCCTTCTTGTCAAAGGCTGTCATATCCCTTCTTGTCAAAGGCTGTCATATCCCTTCTTGCCAAAGGCTGTCAAATCCCTTCTTGTCAAAGGCTGTCATATCCCTTCTTGTCAAAGGCTGTCAAATCCCTTCTTTTCAAAGGCTGTCAAATCCCTTCTTGTCAAAGGCTGTCATATCCCTTCTTGTCAAAGGCTGTCATATCCCTTCTTGCCAAAGGCTGTCATATCCCTTCTTGTCAAAGGCTGTCATATCCCTTCTTGCCAAAGGCTGTCATATCCCTTCTTGCCAAAGGCTGTCATATCCCTTCTTGCCAAAGGCTGTCATATCCCTTCTTGTCAAAGGCTGTCATATCCCTTCTTGTCAAATGCTGTCATATCCCTTACAGTACCATGTCGGGTTGCTTGCCGCCCCTGGCCTCTAGCTACAAATCTACCGTACACAAAGCAAGCCAGTGGTGGTTATCTAATCGGCCATACTCACTTGTCTCAGTCAACTGGCGTACGTCGTCATTGGAGGCGGGTCGGCTCTTGATAATAACGAGTTGTCGTGGATATGGCATTCATTCATTCAGTAGCATCTCCTTTGCAGATCCTTGCTCCAATAACAACCTTCCAGAAGACCTCGATCACAAGCAAGATGCCCCATATTCGATACACTCATCTGGAGATAATCCGCCACATCCTGCACCCATGTTCTCTTTGGCCTTCCTCTTCCTCTCTTCCCGGGCGTATACCCCTCCATTATTGTTCTCTCCAAACTTTTATGACGTTTCAAGTGACCGAAATATTTCAATTTTATTTGTTTTATCGTCTTTAATAGCCATCCCTCTTCAATATTCAGCTCTTGACGTATGGATGCATTTGTCTATTCTTTACCCAAGATATTCTTAGAACTCGTCTATAACATTTATATTCAAAGGCATTTATGCGCTGTTCAGCTTGTTTAGTAAGTGTTCAGGTCTCACAGGCGTATGTTGCAATGGGAAAGATGCTCGCTCTTAAAAATCTAATTTTTGTAGTTCTATCTGTCCCACTCCATAATTTATTCAGTTGTTTTAGTCTTTGAAGAGCAATAGTCGTTTATTTTCTTTTTATTGTGTCACCATTGTTGGTAGTCAATGACCCAAGATATTCGAAATTTTCCACCACCTCCAATTTTCTTCATTAACATATATTTCTTTCTCCATGGTAGTTTTATCTGTATGTATTATCTTTGTTTTTGCTATGTTAAGATATGTTGTCATTTTCACTATTTCTTTGGTTTGAGGTTCTTAAGTTTTCTATACCAGTCTGTGATGTAGATAGCAATACTGTATCACCAGCATATCACATCTCTGGTATGTCATGACCACCGATATTTAGGGCATCATATAGCTCCCTGTTTATATCTTCTTTGACATTTTTCATTATATTTTCGGCGTACAGGTTAAACAAATAGGGGGACAGCACACTGCCCTGACGGACTCCTTTCTTGATGCCAAACCAATCTGATGTCTCGCCATCTATTCTAACCGCTGCTTGTTGGTCTAAATGTAGCATTTTTATGAGTTGTACTACATGCGATGGAAAGCTCATATTCCTCATGATTTCCTAAAGTTTCGGATGTTGTACACAGTCAAATGCCTTTGAATAATCCACAAAACATGAGAATAGGTTTACATTAAATTATCTGCACTTCTCTATAATTAAGCGCATGTTGAGTATGTGATCTCTTGTTCCACTTCCTTATCTTAATCCAGCTTGAACCACGTTAATCTCGTCTTCCATTTTCTTACGAAGTCTTCCCATTATGATTTTTAGCAGAATTTTACTTGCATGACTGATCAGGGCAACAGTTCTATAGTTGGTGCATAATTTCAGGCTGCCCTTTTTTGGTATTTGAATTAAGATAGTTCTCTTCCAATCTTTTGGCCATATACCATATTTCCATATCGTTTTATATAATGCGTGATAGATTTGTATGCCTTCTTCTCCTTCCGTGTTAATTAGTTCAGCTGGTATCTCATCACATCCTGGTGATTACCATTCTTCAGGTTCTTTATTGCCCATGCAATGGGATGGCTGTGGGTAATGTTGGCCACATTAACGAGGTCTGTATGAACACATCTCTTGCACTAAGAAATCTGTTTCTCGAACAAATCCCTCACTTCTTGCCGATAAATATGCTGCGGTGGCAAATCTTATTACGATCGTACCCGCTGTGCGACCTCGACGATCTACAGATGAGGTTGTAAACAATATAAAATGACATAAAGTAGTGCAGCTTTACATAACAGAGTTAAGACACATACAGGACGTTGCGGCGGTTAGCCTTCATCAGCAAACAAACACATTCACAAAACACAACATACAGTCAAGGAGATCTCCTGTGACTACATCAGAAGGTGACGACAGGACGAGAAGAACAAAAGGATTAAAAAATGAAAGTAATGAAGAGAAAATGAGAATTGAAAAACCGTGAGGTGAGTATATAAACATTTTTTTCAATTTTTCAATTCTCATTTTCTCTTCATTACTTCCATTTTTCCATGCTTTTGTTCTTCTCGTCCTGTCGTCACCTTCTGATGTAGTCACAGGAGATCTCCTTGACTATATGTTGTGAATGTGTTTGTTTGCTGATGAAGGCTAATCGCCGCAACGTCCTGTATGTCTTAATTCTGTTATGTAAAGCTGCACTACTTTATGTCATTTTATATTGTTTACACTTTCACAGCTTTACCGCAGTTCCACCAAATTTTATTCATACAGATGAGGCTGCGGGATAAAAAAAAAAAGCACATACTTCAACAGAGTAGCATTTCATGAAATAACACACACAGGCGTTCAATCATTTACATGGCTAGATAGATATCACAATATGAGTATCACAAGTGATTAAAAGACGTGATTATATCATATATATATATATATATATATATATATATATATATATATATATATATATATATATATATATATATATATATATATATATACTATGAAAAGGCAAAAACAATCGTTGGAAAACACACCAATTACATGAAGTAATAATAGATACATATACTGTATTCTTCTTCTTCTTCTTTTCGTTCATCCGGAGTGTTTTTTCAGATGTGATTGCGGTGTGTCAAGTTATGCGCCCTTGGGCCGAAACCCGTAGGCCAACACATCCGACTACAGCGTGCTTTTTTGACCAGGTAGCATTCCTGGGAGACTCTCACTTTTGTGGTGCCATCTACAACCATGCTGGCCAAGTTGGAACGGTCGAAGACATCGGTCATCCCTCAAAGGAAGGCAGGGACAGTCCATAGCATTTTCCGCCATCCAAGGCTGCTTCCATATTTGCAGGGCCGACACATAGCGCCCTGGTCCTGGGCTTACCGAGGGAATCGTCACGTCCTGCTCATGGCTGCTTTAAATCCTCACTTCAATATATTGGGCGCCCCTTCACCACGGGCCGCTCCCTCACAAACCAGGCCAGTCTGTAGACGGTATCCACTCAGCGAGTTTTCGGTTCGGACATGTGCTTGTCTCTGTGCCCTTCAGAGCTGTTCCAGGCACAAAGGACATTAGGAGAACTACCTAGTCAGAGCTGTTCCGAACAAGAGCGGCATTCGGAAACAAGGTAGATTTTCCTAGCACGAGGGAAGACTAGTTGGAGCTTTTCCGGTCACGAAAGACATTTCACTCGGACGTAGTTGCGTAGTGCCATTTTTATTTTGCCGCCCGTAGGCTGGCACTTCCGGCTTCGGCGGGCATTTTTAATGAGGTTAGCCTTCCTCAGGTTCGAGACAAGTTAGACTCTTATTTCGACTTCCACACAGTAAGCTTTTTCTTTGGTCTGCCACGTAATGGATTCGCAAGCCAGGCGTTCCATTTCGTGACATCGAGACAGTTTTCCACCCTTGACTACACTCATTCCATGAGTACGGTTAGAGACTTTCATTGGAACGTGCGACCGAGGTGTTTTTCCACCTTTTTTTTAGTACTCGCTCACGAGGTAGGCTACATGTGCTGCCGGCTCAGCGCCTTATCTCCGTACAGCAGTGAGCGAAAAAGGCCAGGCCCTCTCATCCGGGGTTCCCTCATATCCCCCAGCTGAGAGCCTTCGGACAAGTATCTGAACTGGGCATGTAGCGTGCCCAGTATCTCACCTCCATTTATCGGTGGAGGCGTTTGTGTAGGTATCTGGACCAAGATTGTGGCTTCGTGCCCCGGAGATTAAGTTTTGACTGCTATCCTCAGCCTACCTGCAGAGCAGCAGGTTGTGTCTCTCTTAGTCTGGTCCCTATCCCATATGCTGTCCGATATGTAGTTTTTCACCCATCGGCAAGCACATGGGGTCGATGGGACACGCAAGCTCCCCCACCACGGCAAGGTGGAGACATATCGGGGGAGATATACTGTATTCCAATTTGGACATTTCTACAAATAACAGCAAAGTCTGGACGGTAGACTCACTTTTGCTCTTGTGCGTGAGTCAGCCACTCATGCCAGAAATATCCCAAAAGATGCTACAGCAACATGGGTGGTTGAAAGGTATGCAAAATGAGACCATAAGAGTCATTAGTGGTTGCGCAAGGTATATGCCCATGGCATGCATGCAACATGTAGCGTTGCGGGCGCGATTCGTCATGCCGCTTATCTGCGTTAGAAACACAGTGGTGACCAATTTGGCAGCAGACCGTGTCGCGCTGGTTTTAATGTGTTGATATGGGAGCCGGTCGTTCAGAAAGCAATGGCAAACTACTGAACGTAAAACTTGCCAAGACATCAGCAACGGCAGTAAATTGCTGGTGTTGGCTGCAACGTCCTGTAAATGATATGCAACTGTAAAGTGATAAGCGCAAATCGCTAGAGGTCAATACGTCTCTGGGTGTCACCGCGGGTAAGAAACACCTTCTGCGTGAGACTGGTGAGACCAAGGGACACAGGTGGAAGAGAGTCAGTTGTATGGCACAGGCTGAGGACGCGATTAGACACGTTTGCTGAATTGGTAAAATAGTGTGGGAGGGGAGATGGCCCACTGTGCCACCTAGCAAAACAGCCTTAGGTAGAGTGGTAGTCACGTCGGACCGAGGGGGTCGGGAATGGCCCACTGTTCACCCAGCAAAACAGCCTTAGGTAGAGTGGTAGTCACGTCGGACCGAGGGGGTCGGGAATGGCCCACTGTTCACCCAGCAAAACAGCCTTAGGTAGAGTGGTAGTCACGTCGGACCGAGGGGGTCGGGAATGGCCCACTGTTCACCCAGCAAAACAGCCTTAGGTAGAGTGGTAGTCACGTCGGACCGAGGGGGTCGGGAATGGCCCACTGTTCACCCAGCAAAACAGCCTTAGGTAGAGTGGTAGTCACATCGGACCGAGGGGGTCGGGAATGGCCCACTGTTCACCCAGCAAAACAGCCTTAGGTAGAGTGGTAGTCACGTCGGACCGAGGGGGTCGGGAATGGCCCACTGTTCACCCAGCAAAACAGCCATAGGTAGAGTGGTAGTCACGTCGGACCGAGGGGGTCGGGAATGGCCCACTGTTCACCCAGCAAAACAGCCTTAGGTAGAGTGGTAGTCACATCGGACCGAGGGGGTCGGGAATGGCCCACTGTTCACCCAGCAAAACAGCCTTAGGTAGAGTGGTAGTCACGTCGGACCGAGGGGGTCGGGAATGGACAGTGGATGAGATAAATGCTTCCATGCCAGGATCGTGCCGCTGTGTTATGATGCAGAGAGGCGGCACCGTAAGGGGGCTGCATTTCGAAGATTTGCATAATTAAGGGGCTGCATTTCGAAGACTTCCATCGTACTGAGAAAATCTACGGCACGGCACGGCCCTGTTCCATGCAACAGCTAACAAGTGACCGTTCATGTCTAAGTGCAGTGATATTATCCAAGGATGGGTCTGGATGAGAGATAAATGGAGCGTCTTTGTAAAGGTTTGTGTGATCTACAGACCATCAATCGTGAAAGAGAGTGGGTTGAAGTTCCGGAAGACATGACGGACTTGGCACAAGGTAATAATAACACTGGGTCGTGCGTGCAGGGAATGGGCAGCGGGCCGCACTAAGTTTGAAGTGCAACAGTTGATCCAGAGTAACACACATCAAGGTGACATAGTCATCTACACCAATGGGTTAGTGGTGAGAAACAGACGTAGTGGTTGGGGCTTTATTGCAAAGGCTAATAATGGACGAGTCTTGAAAAAGGAGAGTCTGGTATATGAGACTACGACTTCCAGCATGAGAATGGAGGTGGAAGCAGTAACAACGGCATTACGTTGGCTAGAGGAGACTACTGCAACACACATTGTATTCATTACGGATTCAAAGAGTATGCTTAGTAAGGTGGAGAAAGGAATGTTATGTGTGGAATGGCTATCGTCGCTTCAGAGGTCACAGATTGTGAGAATTGTATGGATATTTTGCCCTGGTCATGCGGGGGTGCGGGGGAATGAACAGGCTGATAGGCTAGCAGGGAATGTACCTCTTGGTGGTAGATTGCCTATAGACAAGGGAGAGGTGGTCGTGCGCCTGTGGGACCAGGTGGAGAAGGCGGAGGAACAGATTGAGAACCCATAAGTGGAAAGAATGAGATTGCGGGGGATCGGCAGGGGTTCTGGAAGAATCTCAAAACTGAGAGGGAAGACCAGGAGAACTTTTAATCAGATAGCGATGGGAACGATTAGTAGCATGACTCTTCGCTGGTTGTTGAACGAGGGGACGGAACACGTATGGGAATGTCCTGAGTGCAGTGATGTCGGTTCTTAACTCAACTCAACCGTGAAGGTTAAGGAACACTACAAGAGAAGGGCATAGCGTATATTATGAATTCCACCCGAGAATGTATATGGATATGATGGTTGTATAGGCGTTGTTTCTTTAGCCGGAGAGTGGTACAGTTATGCCATGTTGTAGCGGACTTTCAGAGCACGCTGGGTAGTATAGAAACTTGTATGCTCCGCGTGGAGGGTCCTGTATTGCTCAACAACATGAAGATTGTCTGCCTAGGACAGTGGTTCTCAACCGGTGGGGAATCCCCCCCCCCCAGGGGGGAATTTTGGGGTTTCCAGGGGGGGGGGGGAATGAAGACCATTTCAAGATCGCGTTAATACAAGAACCGATTATTTGATATTGTTTTTCCCTTCATACTTTACAGTTATGTACATCTCATCCTTCTAAAATTCATTTTATAAAGTAAGTAGACCCACAAATCATGTTTTATGTGGATGTCTAGACTTGTTTTAGTATATGCTATTAAATGTACCTTCCATTTTTACGTACACTGTGTAGGGGGGGGGGATTTTTAGATAGGAAATACGAAAAGGGGGGGGGAGGAATGACGTTCTGAAAATACAGTGAAGGGGGGGGGGGCACGGGCCAAATTTTTGATAGGAAGGGGGGGGGGGAATGACGTTCTGAAAATATGGTGAAGGGGGGCACGGGCCAAAAAAGGTTGAGAACCACTGGCCTAGGACATGTGGGTGTGCGAGGAAATGCTCAAGTTGATAGACTGGCTGCTGCCTCTCTATTGGGTGGCGTGCTGGGTGTGGACAAGGCTGGCGTGATGACAGATCTTTGGGACTGAGTGAAAGGTGCAGCAATACGGGAATGAGATTCACGTCTGGAGAGAGGACAATGCGTTGGGTGTGTGGATGATATTCAATGTGTAGGGGAAAATGCAAAAGCCAACGTTTAATGATTACACTTTAAACATGCAGCGACTAGAATTATCAGTGTACTCTTGGTTGGGCACTGAAGGAGGGGACGAGCACTTGTGGCATGTCCCACGTGCAATGTTGTTGACTGTTTAACTCTGGGCAGAGAGTCAGCAATGATGACTGTTTTAATGAACGAAGAACCTGAAGGCGATCTCAGGACCTGTATTGTTCATTTTGTGCTGGGTGTCGTAGAAAGACTGTTGCCAGATAACAAACAGAAGTTTATTATGTCGTTTCTGTTTAATAACTGACTCTTACAGAAAATATAGAGTTTAACATAGAAAATACAGAAGAGGCTTTGTCTGGAAAGAGACACAAAGGTCTGTTTTGCCTCATCTGTGAAATAATTAGCGTGTAAAGTTGATGACAGGTGAAAAATAAAGAACAGAAGGGAAAGATTGTTGCTGACCTGGCACATGTACCCGGAGATCTCGCGAGAGTTGCCGAGACCATCATCATGGCGACTGCTGGGTTCTAGAGCGATCAGGACGACAGCCTGTTGCCGGGTCCGTGGCTTCATTCTCTCTCTTGAAATGCGCGAGGTATGTAGTGGACGCCGACTGTTTGTTCGTCTTGTATCACCATGGACCGGTAAACACGGCCTTAGCAAGTGTATAACTTTACTGTGCTGTTGACATCCCACCTGCTACAATGTTTGTAGTTTTTTTTTAATCATTTACTAGGGAACCCGGACCCTGGAGTTAGACGGTTGACATTTGTGAGATGTGTAGCAAAGGAAGTATTAGTGATCTATACACGTATTGATTGGCGCTTATAGAAGTACAGGACAGAAGTAGAGATTAGAAAACAGGGTAGACAATATTAAATAGTTATTTTTAAGTGACGCTGAAAGTGGCAGTTTGTCTCCGTGGACACAGGTCAGGTCAGTAACTAAACTCAGCTGTAGCCTGTAACCGGAGACTTATCACGTTCAGTAGACCTAGAATAGAAGGTCAACCTCCTACTTTGTTTGCTTTTCCTGTCTGTAGCCGTTTTCGTGACCCTATATTAATATACTAAACGAATAAGTCACTGATGTTATTAAACATAAAAAAAAGGAAGATGGTCGAATGAAATCATTAGAAGCACTGGGAAAATTTGGATTATAAAGTTAACTTGGAATAAAGGACACTCTTCCCAATAACGGTCCTAAATTATTTAGTGTAAAAAGCATCCCTTACAGGGCCTCATTAGGTGATATAATTTTTAAAAAATATTAAAAACTGCGAACTAAAATATAGAACTGAGAAAATGGAATTATGTACCAATAATATTTCACAGTTATATGTGGAAATTGTAGGCACAAAAGTTGTAAATACTGTCCGAAAGCATGTTCTTTGTGAAAAAATTGTACATATCGGAACGAGCATTGAATGTGTTGTCGATCACTTCCGGTTCAGTGTGACGTGGACTGATAGACCTATCGATGGATGCAATAAATGTTTTTGGGCCTGGAGGGCCCTCACAGTCATCGGAGTGTATACCTATCAGTTATATGTGGAAATAGATATACACTCCGACTACAGTCACGGCCCTCCGGGCCCAGGAAACATTTATTTCATCCATCGAATTGGTCTAGCTGTCCACTGTCACATTGACCTGGAAGTGATCGACAACATCAACTAATGAGGCCCAGTAAGGGATACTTTTTACACTAAATAATTTAGGACTGTTATTCGAAAGAGTGCCGGAATAAAGTTCTATAAAGACATTTACATCAGTAGTGATATGATATGTTAAAATCTGTATTTGTTCAAGAGGCCAGGAGTGAAGATTTTCGTACCATCAAACTTATGTGTGTCACCAAACTTCTAATAGAATTATAATGAGAAGGAAACGCAAGATGGAAATAAGTAACTTACTGGTTTAGGTATTTTCAAGGTTTCAACATATGTTGGACAGAGCTGACAAAATTAAATTTATGGGCACCTCGTTCAAATTAATTATAATTTCTTTTTTTTTTTTTTTTTTTTTTGCGGGGGGGGGGGGGGGGGGGGGGGGGGGGGTGTCCGCTGAAGAGGTACAGTAGGTGATGCATGAGTTGTTACACATGCAACCAAGGGAATTTTTTACTACAGGAATCAAGCATTTTATCGGCGCTGGAGAACTTGCATTGAGCGCAATGGTGACTACATCAAAAACTGATACAATTGTTCCATACATTTTCAGAATATATTTTCACACACACATACACTATTAAAGTTTTCAATTGAAGCCCCCTCATAGCCCTCTTTGGGGGTCTGCGTGGTCTCGAGGTATGGTGTCCGCCTCGAGTGCTGGAGGTCCCAGGTTCAAGCCCCGGTGATGCCGGGATTTTTTCTCGTGGACTTCTAGTAATAAATTTCCCCTGATCTCTGGGTAGTGAGATCGGACGCCCGTGTGTATTGTTGTGCACGTAAAAAATCCCTTGGCAGTTGGAAATCGAAAAAGAGTAGCCTAACGGCGCTGCCCGGGCAAAATTTCAAGTTAAAAATCTACCCAAAGTATTTTCAGGATCCTCGGCGGTGCTACGGAGTTCGTGCACTGAGCTGAGTTTCTCCAGACTCAGATTTGAGTTAGGAGGAGAACGGAGCACTTATGGGTTGCACCCGTGTGCCGTGATGTTGATCCATCGACTAAATAATAAACAAACTAAACTAACCCCTCATAGTTTCATGCAGTAATTTCTGTCTGCTCCACCCAGATTGTATAGTTTAATGTAGTAATTGTTGTCTGCTCCACCCAGATTGTATAGTTTAATGTAGTACTCCACCCAGATTGCATAGTTTAATGTAGTAATTGTTGTCTGCTCCACCCAGATTGTATAGTTTAATGTAGTACTCCACCCAGATTGCATAGTTTAATGTAGTAATTGTCTGCTCCACCCAGATTGTATAGTTTAATGTAGTCATTGTCGTCTGCTCCACCCAGATTGTATAGTTTAATGTAGTAATTTCTGTCTGCTCCACCCTGATTGTATAGTTTAATGTAGTAATTGTTGTGTGGCTCCACCCAGATTGTATAGTTTAATGTAGTAATTGTTGTCTGCTCCACCCAGATTGTATAGTTTAATGTAGTAATTGTTGTCTGCTCCACCCAGATTGTATAGTTTAATGTAGTAATTTCTGTCTGCTCCACCCAGATTGTATAGTTTAATGTAGTAATTGTTGTCTGCTCCACCCAGATTGTATAGTTTAATGTAGTAATTGTTGTCTGCTCCACCCAGATTGTATAGTTTAATGTAGTACTCCACCCAGATTGTATAGTTAATGTAGTAATTGTTGTCTGCTCCACCCAGATTGTATAGTTTAATGTAGTAATTGTTGTCTGCTCCACCCAGATTGTATAGTTTAATGTAGTAATTGTTGTCTGCTCCACCCAGATTGTATAGTTTAATGTAGTAATTATTGTCTGCTCCACCCAGATTGTATAGTTTAATGTAGTACTCCACCCAGATTGTATAGTTTAATGTAGTAATTGTTGTCTGCTCCACCCAGATTGTATAGTTTAATGTAGTAATTGTTGTCTGCTCCACCCAGATTGTATAGTTTAATGTAGTAATTGTTGTCTGCTCCACCCAGATTGTATAGTTTAATGTAGTAATTGTTGTCTGCTCCATCCAGATTGTATAGTTTAATGTAGTAATTGTTGTCTGCTCCACCCAGATTGTATAGTTTAATGTAGTAATTTCTGTCTGCCCCACCCAGATTGTATAGTTTAATGTAGTAATTGTTGTCTGCTCCACCCAGATTGTATAGTTTAATGTAGTAATTTCTGTCTGCTCCACCCAGATTGTATAGTTTAATGTAGTAATTGTTGTCTGCTCCACCCAGATTGTATAGTTTAATGTAGTAATTGTTGTCTGCTCCACCCAGATTGTATAGTTTAATGTAGTACTCCACCCAGATTGTATAGTTTAATGTAGTAATTGTTGTCTGCTCCACCCAGATTGTATAGTTTAATGTAGTAATTGTTGTCTGCTCCACCCAGATTGTATAGTTTAATGTAGTAATTGTTGTCTGCTCCACCCAGATTGTATAGTTTAATGTAGTAATTGTTGTCTGCTCCACCCAGATTGTATAGTTTAATGTAGTAATTGTTGTCTGCTCCACCCAGATTGTATAGTTTAATGTAGTAATTTCTGTCTGCTCCACCCTGATTGTATAGTTTAATGTAGTAATTGTTGTCTGCTCCACCCAGATTGTATAGTTTAATGTAGTAATTTCTGTCTGCTCCACCCAGATTGTATAGTTTAATGTAGTAATTGTTGTCTGCTCCACCCAGATTGTATAGTTTAATGTAGTACTCCACCCAGATTGTATAGTTTAATGTAGTAATTGTTGTCTGCTCCACCCAGATTGTATAGTTTAATGTAGTAATTGTTGTCTGCTCCACCCAGATTGTATAGTTTAATGTAGTAATTGTTGTCTGCTCCACCCAGATTGTATAGTTTAATGTAGTATGTGTTGTCTGCTCCACCCAGATTGTATAGTTTAATGTAGTAATTTCTGTCTGCTCCACCCAGATTGTATAGTTTAATGTAGTAATTGTTGTCTGCTCCACCCAGATTGTATAGTTTAATGTAGTACTCCACCCAGATTGTATAGTTTAATGTAGTAATTGTTGTCTGCTCCACCCAGATTGTATAGTTTAATATAGTAATTGTTGTCTGCTCCACCCAGATTGTATAGTTTAATGTAGTAATTGTTGTCTGCTCCACCCAGATTGTATAGTTTAATGTAGTAATTGTTGTCTGCTCCATCCAGATTGTATAGTTTAATGTAGTAATTGTTGTCTGCTCCACCCAGATTGTATAGTTTAATGTAGTAATTGTTGTCTGCTCCACCCAGATTGTATAGTTTAATGTAGTAATTGTTGTCTGCTCCACCCAGATTGTATAGTTTAATGTAGTAATTGTTGTCTGCTCCACCCAGATTGTATAGTTTAATGTAGTAATTGTTGTCTGCTCCACCCAGATTGTATAGTTTAATGTAGTACTCTACCCAGATTGTATAGTTTAATGTAGTAATTGTTGTCTGCTCCACCCAGATTGTATAGTTTAATGTAGTAATTGTTGTCTGCTCCACCCAGATTGTATAGTTTAATGTAGTAATTGTTGTCTGCTCCACCCAGATTGTATAGTTTAATGTAGTAATTTCTGTCTGCTCCACCCAGATTGTATAGTTTAATGTAGTAATTGTTGTCTGCTCCACCCTGATTGTATAGTTTAATGTAGTAATTGTTGTCTGCTCCACCCAGATTGTATAGTTTAATGTAGTACTCCACCCAGATTGTATAGTTTAATGTAGTAATTGTTGTCTGCTCCACCCAGATTGTATAGTTTAATGTAGTAATTGTTGTCTGCTCCACCCAGATTGTATAGTTTAATGTAATAATTTCTGTCTGCTCCACCCAGATTGTATAGTTTAATGTAGTAATTTCTGTCTGCTCCACCCAGATTGTATAGTTTAATGTAATAATTTCTGTCTGCTCCACCCAGATTGTATAGTTTAATGTAGTAATTGTTGTCTGCTCCACCCAGATTGTATAGTTTAATGTAGTAATTGTTGTCTGCTCCACCCAGATTGTATAGTTTAATGCAGTAATTGTTGTCTGCTCCACCCTGATTGTATAGTTTAATGTAGTAATTTCTGTCTGCTCCACCCAGATTGTATAGTTTAATGCAGTAATTTCTGTCTGCTCCACCCAGATTGTATAGTTTAATTTAGTACTCCACCCAGATTGCATAGTTTCATGTAATAATTGTCTGCTCCACCAAGATTGTATAATTTAATGTAGTAATTGTTGTCTGCTCCACCCAGATTGTATAGTTTAATGTAATAATTTCTGTCTGCTCCACCCAGATTGTATAGTTTAATGTAGTAATTGTTGTCTGCTCCACCCTGATTGTATAGTTTAATGTAGTAATTGTTGTCTGCTCCACCCAGATTGCATAGTTTCATGCAGTAATTTCTGTCTGCTCCACCCAGATTGTATAGTTTAATGTAGTACTCCACCCAGATTGTATAGTTTAATGTAGTAATTTCTGTCTGCTCCACCCAGATTGTATAGTTTAATGTAGTAATTGTTGTCTGCTCCACCCAGATTGTATAGTTTAATGTAGTAATTGTTGTCTGCTCCACCCAGATTGTATAGTTTAATGTAGTAATTTCTGTCTGCTCCACCCAGATTGTATAGTTTAATGTAGTAATTTCTGTCTGCTCCACCCAGATTGTATAGTTTAATGTAGTACTCCACCCAGATTGTATAGTTTAATGTAGTAATTGTTGTCTGCTCCACCAGATTGTATAGTTTAATGTAGTAATTGTTGTCTGCTCCACCCAGATTGTATAGTTTAATGTAGTAATTGTTGTCTGCTCCACCCAGATTGTATAGTTTAATGTAGTAATTGTTGTCTGCTCCATCCAGATTGTATAGTTTAATGTAGTAATTGTTGTCTGCTCCACCCAGATTGTATAGTTTAATGTAGTAATTTCTGTCTGCTCCACCCAGATTGTATAGTTAATGTAGTAATTGTTGTCTGCTCCACCCAGATTGTATAGTTTAATGTAGTAATTGTTGTCTGCTCCACCCAGATTGTATAGTTTAATGTAGTAATTGTTGTCTGCTCCACCCAGATTGTATAGTTTAATGTAGTAATTGTTGTCTGCTCCACCAAGATTGTATAGTTTAATGTAGTAATTTCTGTCTGCTCCACCCAGATTGTATAGTTTAATGTAGTAATTGTTGTCTGCTCCACCCAGATTGTATAGTTTAATGTAGTAATTTCTGTCTGCTCCACCCAGATTGTATAGTTTAATGTAGTAATTGTTGTCTGCTCCACCCTGATTGTATAGATTAATGTAGTAATTGTTGTCTGCTCCACCCAGATTGTATAGTTTAATGTAGTACTCCACCCAGATTGTATAGTTTAATGTAGTAATTGTTGTCTGCTCCACCCAGATTGTATAGTTTAATGTAGTAATTGTTGTCTGCTCCACCCAGATTGTATAGTTTAATGTAATAATTTCTGTCTGCTCCACCCAGATTGTATAGTTTAATGTAGTAATTTCTGTCTGCTCCACCCAGATTGTATAGTTTAATGTAATAATTTCTGTCTGCTCCACCCAGATTGTATAGTTTAATGTAGTAATTTCTGTCTGCTCCACCCAGATTGTATAGTTTAATGTAGTAATTGTTGTCTGCTCCACCCAGATTGTATAGTTTAATGCAGTAATTGTTGTCTGCTCCACCCTGATTGTATAGTTTAATGTAGTAATTTCTGTCTGCTCCACCCAGATTGTATAGTTTAATGCAGTAATTTCTGTCTGCTCCACCAAGATTGTATAGCTTAATTTAGTACTCCACCCAGATTGCATAGTTTCATGTAATAATTGTCTGCTCCACCAAGATTGTATAATTTAATGTAGTAATTGTTGTCTGCTCCACCCAGATTGTATAGTTTAATGTAATAATTTCTGTCTGCTCCACCCAGATTGTATAGTTTAATGTAGTAATTGTTGTCTGCTCCACCCTGATTGTATAGTTTAATGTAGTAATTGTTGTCTGCTCCACCCAGATTGCATAGTTTCATGCAGTAATTTCTGTCTGCTCCACCCAGATTGTATAGTTTAATGTAGTACTCCACCAGATTGTATAGTTTAATGTAGTAATTTCTGTCTGCTCCACCAGATTGTATAGTTTAATGTAGTAATTGTTGTCTGCTCCACCCAGATTGTATAGTTTAATGTAGTAATTGTTGTCTGCTCCACCCAGATTGTATAGTTTAATGTAGTAATTTCTGTCTGCTCCACCCAGATTGTATAGTTTAATGTAGTAATTTCTGTCTGCTCCACCCAGATTGTATAGTTTAATGTAGTACTCCACCCAGATTGTATAGTTTAATGTAGTAATTTCTGTCTGCTCCACCCAGATTGTATAGTTTAATGTAGTAATTGTTGTCTGCTCCACCCTGATTGTATAGTTTAATGTAGTAATTTCTGTCTGCTCCACCCAGATTGTATAGTTTAATGTAGTAATTGTTGTCTGCTCCACCCAGATTGTATAGTTTAATGTAGTAATTGTTGTCTGCTCCACCCAGATTGTATAGTTTAATGTAGTAATTTCTGTCTGCTCCACCCAGATTGTATAGTTTAATGTAGTAATTGTTGTCTGCTCCACCCAGATTGTATAGTTTAATGTAGTAATTGTTGTCTGCTCCACCCAGATTGTATAGTTTAATGTAGTAATTGTTGTCTGCTCCACCCAGATTGTATAGTTTAATGTAGTAATTGTTGTCTGCTCCACCAAGATTGTATAGTTTAATGTAGTAATTTCTGTCTGCTCCACCCAGATTGTATAGTTTAATGTAGTACTCCACCCAGATTGCATAGTTTAATGTAATAATTGTCTGCTCCACCAAGATTGTATAATTTAATGTAATAATTGTTGTCTGCTCCACCCAGATTGTATAGTTTCATGTAGTAATTTTTGTCTGCTTTGTTCCAGCATTGTGTGGGGTCCAGATGGAGAGTACTATTGTGAAAGATTTTGAAAACCTCAGAGTGTTTGCGCAGCGGAATTTTATCAGAATGGATGAGCTAGTGCAAGACCTCACATCAGCACTTGAAGAAACTGCCAATGTTGGCAGGCCTGGTACATCTCAGGCAGAGGGTGCCAGTTCAAACACATACCCACGGCGCTATGTCAAGAAGCGTCGAGGAATTCGACGCCCGTCTGCCAACAATTATTACTGGAAGCGGGGGACGATCAGCGAGGCTTCAGAAAGTAGCATCGACGAACACCCAATCAGAGACTATGCTGGAAATGTGATACACAGTGACTCGGATGATCTGGCCGCCCGTCAGAGAATCCCCAAACTGACGGTTCCACTTGTGGATTCTGTACCGCCAGTGGAATCTGACTCCTTCACTGAAAACCTTTCTCCGTTGCGTCCACAGCGTCGGCGTAGGAGATTCAAAACCATGGCTGTAGACTCTTCACCATTGACAGATCACATCCTGTCTGATGCCGACTCTGGAGAGAAACATTTGGTGAGGAGGACAGAAGAGTATCCTTTAACCATGGCAGAACGTTCAGTGTATTCCATTCAACGAGGTTTGGTGTCCCCTTCTGGCAGCTTACCTCATTCGTATACTTTTACAGCTGGGAAACGGAAACGCAGCAGTAAAAGTCGCACAGATTATAGCACATGCCCTCACACCGAGATTCTGACGCACCGTAAGGGGGCATCATTTCATGTCGACAGGATGGAGGTTGCGAGCATCTCTCAGTAAGTTCCTGATTGTTCTCATATCCTGTCTCTGTGTGTCATATCTCTCCATATTCTGCCTCTGAGTGTATATCGCCCCGTATCCTGTCTCTGTGTGACATATCGTCCCATATCCTGTCTCTGTGTGACATATCGTCCCGTATCCTGTCTCTGTGTGACATATCATCCCGTATCCTGTCTCTGTATGACATATCGTCCCATATCCTGTCTCTATGTGACAGTTTAGTATAGTTGACAGATCAACATCACAGCACAAGCCTGAGTCTGGAGAATCTCAGCTCAGTGCACAAACTCCATAGCACCGGCAATGAGCCTGAAATACTTGGTTAGATTTTAAACTCAAAATTTTGCCTGGGCAGCGCCGTTAGGCTACTCTTTTTTGATTTCCAACTGCCAAGGGATTTTTTACGTGTGCACAACAAAGTTAATTTGTTTAATCGGTCTTGAAATTGGCCGTTATGGTACCTGTACATGCGCCTGAGTCTCACAGCTGAATTAACTCACATATGCCTGCGGCACGAATTTGCATTAGTACCTCTATGTTTGATCTTATTTCTTCATGTGTGATTTTATTTCTGGTTTTATCTCTCTTTATGTGTGCTTTTATTTCTGGTTTTATACCTGTTCATGTGTGATCTTATTTCTGGTTTTATACCTGTTCATGTGTGATCTTATTTCTGGTTTTATACCTGTTCATGTGTGATCTTATTTCTGGTTTTATACCTGTTCATGTGTGATCTTATTTCTGGTTTGATATCTGTTCATGTGTGATCTTATTTCTGGTTTTATACCTGTTCATGTGTGATATTATTTCTGGTTTTATACCTGTTCATGTGTGATCTTATTTCTGGTTTGATATCTGTTCATGTGTGATCTTATTTCTGGTTTTATATCTGTTCATGTGTGATCTTATTTCTGGTTTGATATCTGTTCATGTGTGATCTTATTTCTGGTTTTATACCTGTTCATGTGTGATATTATTTCTGGTTTGATATTTGTTCATGTGTGATCTTATTTCTGGTTTGATATTTGTTCATGTGTGATCTTATTTCTGGTTTTATACCTGTTCATGTGTGATATTATTTCTGGTTTGATATCTTTCATGTGTGATATTATTTCTGGTTTGATATTTGTTCATGTGTGATCTTATTTCTGGTTTTATACCTGTTCATGTGTGATATTATTTCTGGTTTGATATTTGTTCATGTGTGATCTTATTTCTGGTTTGATATTTGTTCATGTGTGATCTTATTTCTGGTTTTATACCTGTTCATGTGTGATCTTATTTCTGGTTTGATATCTGTTTCATGTGTGATCTTATTTCTGGTTTGATATCTTTCATGTGTGATATTATTTCTGGTTTGATATTTGTTCATGTGTGATCTTATTTCTGGTTTTATACCTGTTCATGTGTGATCTTATTTCTGTTTGATATCTGTTCATGTGTGATCTTATTTCTGGTTTGATATTTGTTCATGTGTGATCTTATTTCTGGTTTGATATCTGTTCATGTGTGATCTTATTTCTGGTTTTATACCTGTTCATGTGTGATCTTATTTCTGGTTTGATATCTTTCATGTGTGATCTTATTTCTGGTTTGATATCTTTCATGTCACTAGGGAGAGTTCGCTCAGCAGCAGTGAGTTTGACAGTGACATGAACGGCAACAACGAGGACACCAGAGAGGGTAAGCTTGGGCTGTGTGTGTGATCTGGCATAGTGGACACCAGGTTTGTTATCTGGTATAGGTGGTTACCTGGTGTTGTAGAGGACACCAGAGAGGGTAAGCTTGGGCTGTGTGTGTGATCTGGCATAGTGGACATCAGAGAGGGTAAGCTTGGGCTGTGTGTGTGATCTGGCATAGTGGACATCAGAGAGGGTAAGCTTGGGCTTACAGTGTGTTAGCTGGTATAGGTGGTTACCTGGTGTTGTAGAGGACACCAGAGAGGGTAAGCTTGGGCTGTGTGCATGATCTGGCATAGTGGACACCAGAGAGGGTAAGCTTGGGCTGTATGCGTGATCTGGCATAATGGCCACCAGAGAGGGTAAGCTTGGGCTGTGTGTGTGATCTGGCATAGTGGACACCAGAGAGGGTAAGCTTGGGCTGTGTGTGTGATCTGGCATAGTGGCCACCAGAGAGGGTAAGCTTGGGCTGTGTGTGTGATCTGGCATAGTGGACACCAGAGAGGGTAAGCTTGGGCTGTGTGTGTGATCTGGCATAGTGGCCACCAGAGAGGGTAAGCTTGGGCTGTGTGTGTGATCTGGCATAGTGGACACCAGAGAGGGTAAGCTTGGGCTGTGTGTGTGATCTGGCATAGTGGACACCAGAGAGGGTAAGCTGGATATAACAGTGTGAGTTGGATAGCATTGGTTAACCTGGTGTTTGTGACTTGGTGTGTTACTTGGTTTAGGCGTTCACATGGTGTAGATGGTTACCTGATGTGGGTTGTTACCTGTTTTAGGTGGTTACCTGGTGTAGGTGGTTACCTGTTTTAGATAATTACCTGGTGTAGATGGTTACCTGTTTTAGATAATTACCTGGTGTAGGAGAGCTTTTTTAAGATAATTATCTGGTGTAGGTGTTTACCTGTTTTAGATAATTACCTGGTGTATGTGGTTACATTTTAGATAATTACCTGGTGTAGGTGGTTACCTGTTTTAGATAATTACCTGGTGTTGGTGGTTACCTATTTTAGATAATTACCTGGTGTTGGTGGTTACCTACTTTAGATAATTACCTGGTGTTGGTTTTTACCTGGTGTAGGTGGTTACCTGTTTTAGATAATTTACCTGGTGTAGGTGGTTACTTGTTTTAGATAATTACTTTGTGTTGGTGGTTACCTGGTGTAGATGGTTTCCTGTTTTAGATAATTACCTGGTGTTGGTGGTTACCTGGTGTAGATGGTTTCCTGTTTTAGATAATTACCTGATGTAGGTGATTACATTTTAGATAATTACCTGATGTAGATGTTTACCTGTTTTAGATTCTTCTTCTTCTTTCGTTCGCTTGAAATATGTCTACAACTGCAATGTTGTCTCTTATAAGAATCTAAATCTTTTTTAGTTCACTCAGCGGTCCATAGAGTTTAAATTCCACTGTTGTCTCTCTAGGCCAGAAGGTCGCCCTGGATATGTTGTAGTTTGGGCAGTCCTGGAGTATGTGTTCTGCTGTCTGCGGCGCCAAACCACATGTGCACATGGCTGAGTCACCAATCTTGAATTTTGTATACATGTGGTTGCGAAATATATTGTGTCCTGTCTGAAGCGCAGAATAATGACCCTGTTTTGTTCTGTCCATAACGTGGTAGTTGTCTTGAGTAGGTTTGGTGGCCTTCTGACTGATTTGATCATTCTTTTCTTTTGGTGGTATGTAATGGGCACATCAGGCTGTTCTTCTTTTGCTCCTTCCTTAGCCAATCAATCAGCTCTGTCGTTCCAGGTACTCAATAGTGGGATGGTTATCCACTGTATGGTGACCTTATCGACAGCAGTCAGAACTATTTAGATAATTACCTGGGTCTTGAGGGTACCTGTTTTAGAAATAACTGGTGTAGGTGGTTACCTGTTTTAGATAATTACCTGGTGTATGTGGTTTCCGTTTAGCAAATGTTGGAGGTGGTTACGTTTAGATAATTACCTCATGTTTGTGGTTACCTGGTGTAGATGGTTTCCTGGTTTAGATAATTACCTGGTGTAGATGGTTTCCTGTTTTAGATAATTACCTAGTGTAGGCGGTTTCCTGGTTTTGATAATTACCTGGTGTAGGTGTTTGTTTTAGATAATTACCTGGTGTAGGTGAAACACTGATATCTTGCTGCACTATTGGTCTTCAATACAATCATTCCTGTATTTCCTGCAGCTGACGATGAGCAGAGCGACTTCTTCCATGAGCCAGGTCCGGCCTGTGGGATCCCAGACATCGTCCCTTGGTGGGAAAATGAGCGGGTCACTGACGAACCTCTGTGCATTCACTCGGATTTTGAAAGAATACTCACTGGGACATTTGCTCATCTTCCCAAGTTCACCAATCAGAGTTTCAAGGCCAGGATGGGACGCCTGATGTCTGGGGTGAGCTGTGTGTATGTGTGTGTGTGTGTGTGTGTGTGTGTGTGTGTGCTGTTTGCAGGGTCAGGTTTGTGTATGGGGTTTATGGGATCAGGTTTGTGTATGCAGTTTGTGGGGGTCAGGTATGTGGGGTGAACTTTGTATGTGCTGTTTGTGAGGTCAGGTTTGTGTATGGGGTTTGTGGGATCAGGTTTGTGTATGGAGTATGTGGGGTGAGCTTTGCGTGTGCTGTTTGTGTGGTCAGGTTTTTTTAATGGGTTTGTGGGGTAAGGTTTATGTGTGGGGTCAGGTTTGTATATGATGTTTGTGGGGTCAAGTTTTTGTATGGGGTTTGTGAGGTCAGGTTTGTGTATGGAGTTTGTGAGGTGCTGTTTGTGGGGCCAGATGTTTAAGTAGTATTGTTTGTGGGGTCAGGTTTGTATATGGTGTTTGTGGGGTCAGGTTTGTGTAGGGTGTTTGTGGGGTCAGGTTTGTGTATGGTGTTTGTGGGGTCAGGTTTGTGTATGGGGTTTGTGGGGTCAGGTTTGTATAAGGAGTTTGTGAGGTGCTGTTTGTGGAGTCAGGTTTGTGTATGGGGTTTGTGCGGTGCTGTATGTGGGTTCAGTTTTGTGTATGGGGTTTGTGAGGTGCTGTTGTGGGGTCAGGTTTGTGTATGGGGTTTGTGAGGTCAGGTGTGTGTATGGGGTTTGTGAGGTGCTGTTTGTGAGGTCAGGTTTGTGTATGGGGTTTGTGAGGTGCTGTTTGTGAGGTCAGGTTTGTGTATGGGGTTTGTGAGGTCAGGTGTGTGTATGGGGTTTGTGAGGTGCTGTTTGTGAGGTCAGGTTTGTGTATGGGGTTTGTGAGGTGCTGTTTGTGAGGTCAGGTTTGTGTATGGGGTTTGTGAGGTGCTGTTTGTGAGGTCAGGTTTGTGTATGGGGGTTGTGAGGTGTTGTTTGTGAGGTCAGGTGTGTGTATGGGGTTTGTGAGGTGCTGTTTGTGAGGTCAGGTTTGTGTATGGGGTTTGTGAGGTGCTGTTTGTGAGGTCAGGTGTGTGTATGGGGTTTGTGAGGTGCTGTTTGTGAGGTCAGGTTTGTGTATGGGGTTTGTGAGGTGCTGTTTGTGAGGTCAGGTGTGTGTATGGGGTTTGTGAGGTGCTGTTTGTGAGGTCAGGTTTGTGTATGGGGTTTGTGAGGTCAGGTGTGTGTATGGGGTTTGTGAGGTGCTGTTTGTGAGGTCAGGTTTGTGTATGGGGTTTGTGAGGTGCTGTTTGTGAGGTCAGGTTTGTTGTATGGGGTTGTGAGGTGCTGTTTGTGAGGTCAGGTTTGTGTATGGGGGTTGTGAGGTGTTGTTTGTGAGGTCAGGTGTGTGTATGGGGTTTGTGAGGTGCTGTTTGTGAGGTCAGGTTTGTGTATGGGGTTTGTGAGGTGCTGTTTGTGAGGTCAGGTGTGTGTATGGGGTTTGTGAGGTGCTGTTTGTGAGGTCAGGTGTGTGTATGGGGTTTGTGAGGTGCTGTTTGTGAGGTCAGGTTTGTGTATGGGGTTTGTGAGGTCAGGTGTGTGTATGGGGTTTGTGAGGTATTGTTTGTGAGGTCAGATTTTTCTTCGGTGTTCAAGGTATACAGTGTTTGTGAGGTGATGTGCATGTATGGTCTCTGGGGTGAGATTATTGTGATGATACTTAATAACAAAGTCACAGTGGCTGGCATGACCTTCACCCCGCCACCTGCCGATTGGTCTATTCAAATATGGGGCTAGCATCAAATACCCACAAGAAAAATGTCCTTGACCTGTTGTCTGTAACACATGTATAGATGTGTGTGTTCCTGGTGATTGTCTGTAACACATGCATAGATGTGTGTGTTCCTCGTGATTGTCTGTAACACATGCATAGATGTGTGTGTGTGTTCCTGGTGACTTGCTGTCTGTAACACATGCATAGATGTGTGTGTTCCTGGTGACTTGGTCTGTAACACATCATAGGATGTGTGTTCCTGGTGACTTGCTGTCTGTAACACATGCATAGATGTGTGTGTTCCTGGTGACTTGTTGTCTGTATAACACAGCATAGATGTGTGGTGTGTTCTGTGTGATTGTCTGTAACACATGGCATAGACGTGTGTGTTCCTGGTGACTGCTGTCTGTAACACATGCATAGATGTGGTGTTGTTCCTGGTGATCGTCTGTAAACACATGCATAGATGTGTTGTGTGTTCTTGGTGACTTGTTGTCTGTAACACATGCATAGATGGTGTGTGGTTCCTGGGACTTGTTGTCTGTAACACATGCATAGATGTGTGTGTGTGTGTTCCTGGTGACTTGTTGTCTGTAACACATGCATAGATGTGTGTGTGTGTTCCTGGTGATTGTCTGTAACACATGCATAGATGTGTGTGTGTGTTCCTGGTGACTTGTTGTCTGTAACACATGCATAGATGTGTGTGTGTGTTCCTGGTGATTGTCTGTAACACATGCATAGATGTGTGTGTGTGTGTGTTCCTCGTGATTGTCTGTAACACATGCATAGATGTGGTGTGTGTTCCTGGTGACTTGCTGTCTGTAACACATGCATAGATGTGTGTGTCCTGGTGACTTGCTGTCTGTAACACATGCATAGATGTGTGTGTTCCTGGTGACTTGCTGTCTGTAACACATGCATAGATGTGTGGTCCTGGTGATTGTTTCGTAACACAGCATAGATGTGTTTGTGGTCCCGGGTGATGTCTGAACAATCAAGAGTGTGTGTCCCTGGTGCACTTGCTGCTGTAACACATGCATAGATGTGTGTGTGTGTGTTCCTGGTGATTGTCTGTAACACATGCATAGATGTGTGTGTGTGTTCCTGGTGACTTGTTGTCTGTAACACATGCATAGATGTGTGGTGTTGTCCTGGTGACTTGTTGTCTGTAACCATGCATAGATGTGGTGTGTGTTCCTGGTGACTTGTGGTCTGTAAACAATGCATAGAGTCTGTGTGTGTTCCTGGTGATGTCTGTAACACATGCATAGATGTGTGTGGTGTCCTGGTGACTTCGTTGTCTGTAACACATGCATAGATGTGTGTGTGTGTCCTGGTGATTGTCTGTAACACATGCCATCGATGGTGTGTGTGTTCCTGGTGTGTCTGTAAAACATGCATGATGTGTTCGTGTGTGTTCTGGTTACTTGTTGTCTGTAACACATGCATAGATGTGTGTGTGTGTCCTGGTGACTTGTGTCCTGTAACACATGCATAGATGGTGGGTGTTGTGTGTTCATGGTGATTGTTCTGTAACACATGCATAGATGTGTGTGTGTGTTGTCTGGTGACTTGTTGTCTGTAACACATGCATAGATGTGTGTGTGTGTTCCTGGTGATTGTCTGTAACACATGCATAGATGTGTGTGTGTGTTCCTGGTGACTTGCTGTCTGTAACACATGCATAGATGGGTTGTGTGTGTGTCCTGGTGACTTGCTGTTCTGTAAACACATGCATAATGTGTGTGTGTGTATCTGGTGGACTTGCTGTCTGTAACACATGCATAGATGTGTGTGTGTGTTCCTGGTGATTGTCTGTAACACATGCATAGATGTGTGTGTGTGTTCCTGGTGACTTGCAGTCTGTAACACATACATAGATGTGTGTGTGTTCCTGGTGACTTGCTGTCTGTAACACATGCATAGAGTGTGTGTTCATAGTGACTTGTTGTCTGTAACACATGCATAGATGTGGTGTGTGGGGTCCTGGGACTGCTGTCTGTAACACAGCATAGATGTGTGTGTGTGTTCCTGGTGACTTGCTGTCTGTAACACATGCATAGATGTGTGTGTGTGTGTGTGTGTTCCTGGTGATTGTCGATAACACATGCATAGATGTGTGTGTGTTCCTGGTGACTTGCTGTCTGTAACACATGCATAGATGTTGTGTGTTGGTGTGTTCCTGGTGACTTTTGTTCTGGTAACACATGCATAGATGTGGGGTGTCTGTGCTGTTCATGGTGATGTCGGTAACACCGGCATAGATGTGTGTGTGTTCCTGGTGACTTGTTGTCTGTAACACATGCATAGATGTGTGTGTGTGTGTGTTCCTGGTGACTTGTTGTCTGTAACGCATGCATAGATGTGTGTGTGTGTGTTCCTGGTGACTTGCTGTCTCTAACACATGCATAGATGTGTGTGTGTGTTCCTGGTGATTGTCTGTAATGCATGCATAGATGTGTGTGTGTGTTCCTGGTGATTGTCTGTAACGCATGCATAGATGTGTGTGTGTGTCCTGGTGACTTGCTGTCTGTAACACATGCATAGATGTGGTGTGGGTTCCTGTGATGTCTTACCGCCTGCATAGATGTTGTGCTGTGTGGTCCTGTGACTTGCAGTCTGTAACAACATGCATAGACTGTGTGTGTTGTTCCTGGTGACGTGCGTCTGTAACACATGCATAGATGTGTTGTTGTGTGTGTCCTGGTGACTTGGTGTCTGTAACACTGCATAGATGTGTGTGTTGTGTGTGTGTTCTGGTGATTGTCTGTAACACATGCATAGATTGTGTGTGTTCCTGGTTGACTTGGTGTCTGTAACACATGCGCTAGATGTGTGTTTGTCCTGTGAACTTGTGTCTGTAACGTCATGCATAGATGGTGTGGTTCCTGGTGACTTGCTGTCTTTAACGCATGCATAGATGTGTGTGTGTGTTCCTGGTGACTTGTTGTCTGTAACGCATGCATAGATGTGTGTGTGTTCCTGGTGACTTGCTGTCTGTAACACATGCATAGATGTGTGTGTGTGTGTTCCTGGTGATTGTCTGTAACACATGCATAGATGTGTGTGTGTGTTCCTGGTGACTTGCTGTCTGTAACACATGCATAGATGTGTGTGTGTGTGTCCTGGTGATTGTCTGTAACACATGCATAGATGTGTGTGTGTTCCTGGTGACTTGTTGTCTGTAACACATGCATAGATGTGTGTGTGTTCCTGGTGACTTGTTGTCTGTAACACATGCATAGATGTGTGTGTGTGTTCCTGGTGACTTGTTGTCTGTAACGCATGCATAGATGTGTGTGTGTTCCTGGTGACTTGCTGTCTGTAACGCATGCATAGATGTGTATGTGTGTGTTCCTGGTGATTGTCTGTAACACATGCATAGATGTGTGTGTGTTCCTGGTGACTTGTTGTCTGTAACACATGCATAGATGTGTGTGTGTGTTCCTGGTGACTTGTTGTCTGTAACGCATGCATAGATGTGTGTGTGTGTTCCTGGTGATTGTCTGTAACGCATGCATAGATGTGTGTGTGTGTTCCTGGTGATTGTCTGTAACACATGCATAGATGTGTGTGTGTTCCTGGTGATTGTCTGTAACGCATGCATAGTTGTGTGTGCTGTGCCGTCCTTTGAGAGTGTTCCTAGTTCAGGGTCACTTGATTTTGCCCGGATGTGAATCTGAGCACCTGTGGACATGTCCAGAGTGCAAGGATGATACCCCAACAGATAACTGACCAACTGACTGACCGACTGACTGACCGACTGATTGACCAACAAACCGACTATGAAGAAAAGACAAATGCAATCTATAGGGCATATCAACAGAGGAGATGGGATAGAGAAATGAGCTGCATGTGGGAAACTGTCGCAGCTGGGCAGCACATGATAATGTGAGTGACGTCGACTGGATTAGAATATGATATGACAGGGAGCGGTGAAAGGTCATCATCACCAGCATCGTGCCCAGACCGGTGGTGGGGGAAGTAGAGCAGTGTTGGTGTGGGCTCTTGTGTTGATTCTGTTTGGCTTAGCTTGTTTGTGACAGTTCTGTCTTTGTTGAGTCTGTTTGCTGAGCTTGTTTGTGACCATTGTTCTGTTCCCTTTGTTGATTTCTGTTTGTGAAGCTTGTTGTGACCATGTTCTGTTCTTTGTTGATTCTGTTGCCTGGAAGCTTGTTGGACCAGGTCTGTTCTTTGTTGATTCGCTTTGCTGAAGCTTGTTGTGACAGTTCTGCTTTGTTGATTCTGTTGCTGAAGCTTGTTTGGGACCATGTTCTGTTCTTTTGTTGAGTCTGTTTGCTGCAAGCTTGTTTGTGACATGTTCTGTTCTTTGTTGATTCTGTTGCGAGATTGTTTTGACCATGTTCTGTTCTTTTGTTATTCTGTTGCTGACGCTTGTTTGGACCATGTTCTGTTCTTTTGTTGATTCTGTTTGCTGAAGCTTGTTTGTGACCATGTTCTGTTCTTTTGTTGATTCTGTTTGCTGAAGCTTGTTTGTGACCATGTTCTGTTCTTTTGTTGATTCTGTTTGCTGAAGCTTGTTTGTGACCATGTTCTGTGAATGTCTTGATTCTGTTTGCTGAAGCATGTTTGTGACCATGTTCTGTGAATGTATTGATTCTATTTACTGAAGCTTGTTTGTGACAATGTTCAAATGTTCTCTGCAGACTGGTAGAGAGATTCGACTGGGACGCAGGAAGTTGAAAGGCAAGGTAATCAGTTTTACCTCATTTCCACTTTTGTCTGGACATTTTTGGTCTAGGTCTCATCACCCCACCTAGATATTCTTCTTCTGTGTTCGTCCAGAATGTTGTTTTAGACATAATTGTGTTGTGCCTGTTTACAGCAGAGCTGCAATATTTGAACCTTTCGGTGACACATCTAACTTCTTCCAGGCATTTGTTAGCCAGGCTACCTTCCCAGGACCCCACATAGATATGAGGTCTGTTAAAATAATTATGGGACATTTGGTCAGAAAAAAAATAGAATGATTCTCCTGGAAGCATGAATCCCCTTCAACACCGATCCTGGAGGTGGCACAGACGTCTCCAAGTGGCTCTTCCATTGTTGGAAGCATGGCGGGAAGGCCTCATGTTCCATGAAGGGATGGATATGTGGATAACTAGACGTTAGTCCCTCCATCATAACATGAGAGCCACTCATTCTTCGAATCTGATTCAGACTGTCTTGCCCAAACACAGCAGTCCCCCTGGTTTGTCAGAGAAGTTTTAGTTGAACAGCTCCATTTCTTTGTCAAGTCTCATGGCTACCTTTTGTTTCCCATATGTGTTTTTAAATAATTATCAGATTTTTACCATCAGTGGTTACGTTTTCCAACATTCTCATTATTTAATGTTTTACCTTATTGCATTTATTAGTGTGGTACATAAAGCACAACTATAGATCTCTGTCTTGTCATGTTTGCTGTCATTGCACAGAGAATGTTTGTCTTCCTAATGCTCGTGTGTCATTGCACAGCGAATGTTTGTCTTCCTAATGCTCGTGTGTCATGTTTGCTGTCATTGCACAGAGAATGTTTGTCTTCCCAATGCTCGTGTGTCATGTTTGCTGTCATTTAACAGAGAATGTTTGTCTTCCCAATGCTCATGTGTCATGTTTGCTGTCATTGCACAGAGAATGTTTGTCTTCCCAATGCTCATGTGTCATGTTTGCTGTCATTGCACAGTGAATGTTTGTCTTCCCAATGCTCGTGTGTCATGTTTGCTGTCATTGCACAGCGATGTTTGTCTTCCTAATGCTCATGTGTCATGTTTGCTGTCATTGCACAGAGAATGTTTGTCTTCCCAATGCTCATGTGTCATGTTTGCTGTCATTTCACAGAGAATGTTTGTCTTCTCAATGCTCGTGTGTCATGTTTGCTGTCAATTCACAGAGAATGTTTGTCTTCCCAATGCTCATGTGTCATGTTTGCTGTCATTGCACAGAGAATGTTTGTCTTCCAATGCTCGTCGTGGTCATGTTTGCTGTCATTGCACAGAGAAGTTTGTCTTCCCATGCTCGTGTTGTGTCAGTTGCTGTCATTGCACAGAGAATGTTGTCTTCCCAATGCTCGTGTGTCATGTTTGCTGCCATTTAACAGAGAATGGTTGTCTTCCCAATGCTCATGTGTCATGTTTGCTGTCATTGCACAGAGAATGTTTGTCTTCCCAATGCTCATGTGTCATGTTTGCTGTCATTGCACAGAGAATGTTTGTCTTCCCAATGCTCATGTGTCATGTTTGCTGTCATTGCACAGAGAATGTTTGTCTTCCCAATGTTCATGTGTCATGTGTGCTGAAATTGCACAGAGAATTTTTGTCTTCCCAATGCTTATGTGTCATGTTTGCTGTCATTGCACAGAGAATGTTTGTCTTCCCAATGCTCGTGTGTCATGTTTGCTTGCATTGCACAGAGAATGTTTGTCTTCCCAATGCTCGTGTGTCATGTTTGCTGTCATTGCACAGAGAATGTTTGTCTTCCTAATGCTCATGTGTCATGTTGTTTGTTAGATGCCCCGCTACACAGTCGGGCGATTTCTACAAGAGCGGGAACACTGGAGCCGCATGCAGGGCCACCACCACCAGTTCACACAGGTGCAGCCGGCCAGCTCTAGCAGCTGTAACAGCAGCAACAACAACAGCAGCAACAGCAATAACAACAGCAGCAGTAACAGCCAGGGGGTGGAGATCAAGCGGAGAAAACATGTCACTAGAAACGTGGCTGCTGGTGGTGTTGAAGGTAATGTGGCAGCTGTGTGGAGAGATCTTTGTGAATGGAGGAATGAAAGCCTGTGGCAGCTGTGTGGAGAGATCTTTGTGAATGGAGGAGTGACAGTCTGTGGCAGCTGTGTGGAGAGATCTTTGTGAATGGTAGAGTGAAAGTCTGTGGCAGCTGTGTGGAGAGATCTTTGTGAATGGTAGAGTGAAAGTCTGTGGCAGCTGTGTGGAGAGATCTTTGTGAATGGTAGAGTGAAAGTCTGTGGCAGCTGTGTGGAGAGATCTTTGTGAATGGTAGAGTGAAAGTCTGTGGCAGCTGTGTGTAGAGATCTTTGTGAATGGAGGAATGAAAGCCTGTGGCAGCTGTGTGGAGAGATCTTTGTGAATGGAGGAGTGAAAGTCTGTGGCAGCTGTGTGGGAGAGATCTTTGTGAATGGAGGAGTGAAAGTCTGTGCCAGCTGTGTGGAGAGATCTTTGTAAATGGAGGAGTGAAAGTCTGTGGCAGCTGTGTGGAGAGATCTTTGTGAATGGTAGAGTGAAAGTCTGTGGCAGCTGTGTGGAGAGATCTTTGTGAATGGTAGAGTGAAAGTCTGTGGCAGCTGTGTGGAGAGATCTTTGTGAATGGTAGAGTGAAAGTCTGTGGCAGCTGTGTGGAGAGATCTTTGTGAATGGTAGAGTGAAAGTCTGTGGCAGCTGTGTGTAGAGATCTTTGTGAATGGAGGAATGAAAGCCTGTGGCAGCTGTGTGGAGAGATCTTTGTGAATGGAGGAGTGAAAGTCTGTGGCAGCTGTGTGGAGAGATCTTTGTGAATGGAGGAGTGAAAGTCTGTGCCAGCTGTGTGGAGAGATCTTTGTAAATGGAGGAGTGAAAGTCTGTGGCAGCTGTGTGGAGAGATCTTTGTGAATGGAGGAGTGAAAGTCTGTGGCAGCTGTGTGGAGAGATCTTTGTGAATGGAGGAGTGAAAGTCTGTGGCAGCTGTGTGGAGAGAACTTTGTGAATGGAGGAGTGAAAGTCTGTGGCAGCTGTGTGGAGAGATCTTTGTGAATGGTGCATGTCTGTGGCAGCTGTGTGGAGAGAACTTTCTAAATGGAGGAATGAAAGTCTGTGGCAGCTGTGTGGAGAGATCTTTGTAAATGGAGGAGTGAAAGTCTGTGGCAGCTGTGTGGAGAGAACTTTCTAAATGGAGGAATGAAAGTCTGTGGCAGCTGTGTGGAGAGAACTTTCTAAATGGAGGCGTGAAAGTCTGTGGCAGCTGTGTGGAGAGAACTTTCTAAATGGAGGAGTGAAAGTCTGTGGCAGCTGTGTGGAGAGAACTTTCTAAATGGAGGAGTGAAAGTCTGTGGCAGCTGTGTGGAGAGAACTTTCTAAATGGAGGAATGAAAGTCTGTGGCAGCTGTGTGGAGAGAACTTTCTAAATGGAGGAGTGAAAGTCTGTGGCAGCTGTGTGGAGAGAACTTTCTAAATGGAGGAGTGAAAGTCTGTGGCAGCTGTGTGGAGAGATCTTTGTGAATGGTGCATGTCTGTGGCAGCTGTGTGGAGAGATCTTTGTGAATGGTGCATGTCTGTGGCAGCTGTGTGGAGAGATCTTTGTGAATGGTGCATGTCTGTGGCAGCTGTGTGGAGAGAACTTTGTGAATGGTGCATGTCTGTGGCAGCTGTGTGGAGAGATCTTTGTGAATGAAGTGAAAGTCTGTGGCAGCTGTGTGGAGAGATCTTTGTGAATGGAGTGAAAGTCTGTGGCAGCTGTGTGGAGAGATCTTTGTGAATGGTGCATGTCTGTGGCAGCTGTGTGGAGAGAACTTTCTAAATGGAGGAGTGAAAGTCTGTGGCAGCTGTGTGGAGAGAACTTTGTGAATGGTGCATGTCTGTGGCAGCTGTGTGGAGAGAACTTTGTGAATGGAGGAATGAAAGTCTGTGGCAGCTGTGTGGAGAGAACTTTGTGAATGGAGGAATGAAAGTCTGTGGCAGCTGTGTGGAGAGAACTTTGTGAATGGAGGAATGAAAGTCTGTGGCAGCTGTGTGGAGAGAACTTTGTGAATGGAGGAATGAAAGTCTGTGGCAGCTGTGTGGAGAGAACTTTGTGAATTGAGGAATGAAAGTCTGTGGCAGCTGTGTGGAGAGATCTTTGTGAATGGTGCATGGTCTGTGGCCTAGCTGTGTGGAGCGAACTTTCTAAATGGAGGAGTGAAAGTCTGTGGCAGCTGTGTGGACGAGAACTTTGTGAATGGAGGAATGAAAGTCTGTGGCAGCTTGTGTGGAGAGAACTTTGTGAATGGAGGAATGAAAGTCTGTGGCAGCTGTGTGGTGAGAGAACTTTGTGAATGGTGCAATGTCTGTGGCAGCTGTGTGGAGAGATCTTTGTGAATGGAGGAATGAAAGTCTGTGGCAGCTGTGTGGAGAGATCTTTGTGAATTGGAGGAATGAAAGTCTGTGGCAGCTGTGTGGAGAGATCTTTGTGAATGGTGCATGTCTGTGGCAGCTGTATGGAGAGAACTTTGTGAATGGAGGAATGAAAGTCTGTGGCAGCTGTGTGGAGAGAACTTTGTGAATGGTGCATGTCTGTGGCAGCTGTGTGGAGAGATCTTTGTGAATGGAGGAATGCAAGTCTGTGGCAGCTGTGTGGAGAGATCTTTGTGAATGGTGCATGTCTGTGGCAGCTGTGTGGAGAGAACTTTGTGAATGGAGGAATGAAAGTCTGTGGCAGCTGTGTGGAGAGATCTTTGTGAATGGTGCATGTCTGTGGCAGCTGTGTGGAGAGAACTTTGTGAATGGAGGAATGAAAGTCTGTGGCAGCTGTGTTTAGAGATCTTTGTGAATGGTGCATGTCCTGTGGCCAGCTGTGTGGAGAGAACTTTCTAAATGGAGAATGAAAGTCTGTGGCAGCTGTGAGGAGAGATCTTAGTGAATGGTGCATGTCTGTGGCAGCGTGTGGAGAGAACTTTCTAAATGGAGGAGTGAAAGTCTGTGGCAGCTGTGTGGAGAGAACTTTGTGAATGGAGGAATGAAAGTCTGTGGCAGCTGTGTGGAGAATCTTTGTGAATGGTGCATGTCTGTGGCAGCTGTGTGGAGAGATCTTGTGAATGGGCATGTCTGTGGCAGCTGTGTGGAGAGATCTTTGTGAATGGAGGAGTGAAAGTCTGTGGCAGCTGTGTGGAGAGAACTTTGTGAATGGTGCATGTCTGTGGCAGCTGTGTGGAGCGATCTTTGTGAATGGTGCATGTCTGTGGCAGCTGTGTGGAGAGATCTTGTGAATGGTGCATGTCTGTGGCAGCTGTGTGGAAGAACTTTCTAAATGGAGGAATGAAAGTCTGTGGAGCTGTGTGGAGAGAACTTTCTAAATGGAGGAATGAAAGTCTGTGGCAGCTGTGTGGAGAGAACTTCTTAAATGAGGAGTGAAAGTCTGTGGCAGCTGTGTGGAGAGATCTTTGTGAATGGTGCATGTCTGTGGCAGCTGTGTGGAGAGAACTTTCTAAATGGAGGAATGAAAGTCTGTGGCAGCTGTGTGGAGAGAACTTTTCTAAATGGAGGAGTGAAATTCTGTGGCAGCTGTGTGGAGAGATCTTTGTGAATGGTGCATGTCTGTGGCCTGTCTCTTATACACATCTTGTCTGTGGCAGCTGTATGGAGAGATCTTTGTGAATGGTGCATGTCTGTGGCAGCTGTGTGGAGAGATCTTTGTGAATGGTGCATGTCTGTGGCAGCTGTGTGGAGAGATCTTTTGTGAATGGAGGAATGAAAGTCTGTGGCAGCTGCTGTGGAGAGATCTTTGTGAATGGTGCATGTCTGTGGCAGCTGTATGGAGAGAACTTTGTGAATGGAGGAATGAAAGTCTGTGGCAGCTGTGTGGAGAGAACTTGTGAATGGTGCATGTCTGTGGCAGCTGTGTGGAGAGATCTTGTGAATGGAGGAGTGAAAGTCTGTGGCAGCTGTGTGGAGAGATCTTTGTGAATGGAGGAGTGAAAGTCTGTGGCAGCTGTGTGGAGAGATCTTTGTGAATGGTAGAGTGAAAAGTCTGTGGCAGCTGTGTGGAGAGATCTTTGTGAATGGTAGAGTGAAAGTCTGCGGCAAGCTGTGTGGAGAGATCTTTGTGAATGGAGGAGTGAAAGTCTGTGGCAGCTGTGTGGAGAGATCTTTGTTGAATGGAGGAGTGAAAGTCTGTGGCAGCTGTGTGGAGAGATCTTTGTGAATGGTAGAGTGAAAGTCTGTGCAGCTGTGTGGAGAGATCTTTGTGAATGGTAGAGTGAAAGTCTGTGGCAGCTGTGTGGAGAGATCTTTGTAAATGGAGGAGTGAAAGTCTGTGGCAGCTGTGTGGAGAGATCTTTGTGAATGGAGTGAAAGTCTGTGGCAGCTGTGTGGAGAGATCTTTGTGAATGGTGCATGTCTGTGGCAGCTGTGTGGAGAGAACTTTCTAAATGGAGGAGTGAAAGTCTGTGGCAGCTGTGTGGATGAGAACTTTTGTTGAATGTTTGCATTGTCTGTGGCAGCTGTGAGGAGAGAACTTTGTGAATGGAGGAATGAAAGTCTGTGGCAGCTGTTGTGGAGGAGAACTTTGTGAATGGAGGAATGAAAATCGTGGCAGCTGTGTGGAGAGAACTTGTGAATGGAGGAATGAAAGTCTGTGGCAGCTGTGTGGAGAGAACTTTGTGAATGGAGGAATGAAAGTCTGTGGCAGCTGTGTGGAGAGATCTTTGTGAATGGTGCATGTCTGTGGCAGCTGTGGGAGAGATCTTTGTGAATGGAGGAATGAAAGTCTGTGGCAGCTGTGTGGAGAGATCTTTGTGAATGGAGGAATGAAAATCTGTGGCAGCTGTGTGGAGAGATCTTTGTGAATGGTGCAGTCTGTGGCAGCTGTATGGAGAGAACTTTGTGAATGGAGGAATGACAAGTCTGTGGCAGCTGTGTGGAGAGAACTGTGAATGGTGCATGTCTGTGGCAGCTGTGTGGAGAGATCTTTGTGAATGGAGGAATGCAAGTCTGTGGCAGCTGTGTGGAGAGATCTTTGTGAATGGTGCATGTCTGTGGCAGCTGTGTGGAGAGAACTTTGTGAATGGAGGAATGAAAGTCTGTGGCAGCTGTGTGGAGAGATCTTTGTGAATGGTTGCATGTCTGTGCAGCTGTGTGGAGAGAACTTTGTGAATGGAGGAATGAAAGTCTGTGGCAGCTGTGTGGAGTAGATCTTTGTGAATGGTGCATGTCTGTGGCAGCTGTGTGGAGAGAACTTTCTAAATGGAGGAGTGAAAGTCTGTGGCAGCTGTGTGGAGAGAACTTTCTAAATGGAGGAGTGAAAGTCTGTGGCAGCTGTGTGGAGAGATCTTTGTGAATGGTGCATGTCTGTGGCAGCTGTGTGGAGAGAACTTTCTAATATGGAGGAATGAAAGTCTGTGGCAGCTGTGTGGGAGAGAACTTTCTAAATGGAGGAGTGAAAGTCTGTGGCAGCTGTGTGGAGAGATCTTTGTGAATGGTGCATTGTCTGTGGCCAGCTGTATGGAGAGATCTTTGTGAATGGTGCATGTCTGTGGCAGCTGTGTGGAGAGATCTTGTGAATGGTGCATGTCTGTGGCAGCTGTTGTGTAGAGATCTTTGTGAATGGAGGAATGAAAGTCTGTGGCAGCTGTGTGGAGAGATTCTTTGTGAATGGAGGAATGAAAGTCTGTGGCAGCTGTGTGAGAGATCTTTGTGAATGGTGCATGTCTGTGGCAGCTGTATGGAGAGAACTTTGTGAATGGAGGAATGAAAGTCTGTGGCAGCTGTGTGGAGAGAACTTTGTGAATGGTGCATGTCTGTGGCAGCTGTGTGGAGAGATCTTTGTGAATGGAGGAGTGAAAGTCTGTGGCAGCTGTGTGGAGAGATCTTTGTGAATGGTAGAGTGAAAGTCTGTGGCAGCTGTGTGGAGGAGATCTTTGTGAATGGTAGAGTGAAAGTCTGCGGCAGCTGTGTGGAGAGATCGTTTGTGAATGGAGGAGTGAAGTCTGTGGCAGCTGTGTGGAGAGATCTTTGTGAATGGAGGAGTGAAAGTCTGTCGGCAGCTGTGTGGAGAGATCTTTGTGAATGGTAGAGTGAAAGTCTGTGGCAGCTGTGTGGCGAGATCTTGTGAATGGTAGAGTGAAAGTAAATCTTTTATCTTTATTTTCCAAGGGTTAAGAATTGGGCACGCAAGCCCGTTCTGACATTATGCCCTTCTTCTCTATTTCCTCTCATACATTCTTTCATTCAACATCACTTATGAAGCAATTCTTTGACAACAAAGTGAAAGTCTGTGGCAGCTGTGTGGAGAGATCTTTGTGAAGGAGGAGTGAAAGTCTGTGCAGCTGTGTGGAGAGATCTTTGTGAAGGAGGAATGAACGTCTGTGGCAGCTGTGTGGAGAGATCTTTTGTGAATGGGCATGTCTGTGGCAGCTGTATGGAGAGAACTTTGTGAATGGAGGAATGAAAGTCTGTGGCAGCTTTGTGGAGAGAACTTTGTGAATGGTGCATGTCTGTGGCAGCTGTGTGGAGAGATCTTTGTGAATGGAGGAATGCAAGTCTGTGGCAGCTGTGTGGAGAGAACTTTGTGAATGGTGCATGTCTGTGGCAGCTGTGTGGAGAGATCTTTGTGAATGGAGGAATGAAAGTCTGTGGCAGCTGTGTGGAGAGATCTTTGTGAATGGAGGAATGAAAGTCTGTGGCAGCTGTGTGGAGAGATCTTTGTGAATGGTGCATGTCTGTGGCAGCTGTATGGAGAGAAACTTTGTGAATGGAGGAATGAAAGTCTGTGGCAGCTGTGTGGAGAGAACTTTGTGAATGGTGCATGTCTGTGGCAGCTGTGTGGAGAGATCTTTGTGAATGGAGGAATGCAAGTCTGTGGCAGCTGTGTGGAGAGATCTTTGTGAATGGTGCATGTCTGTGGCAGCTGTGTGGAGAGAACTTTGTGAATGGAGGAATGAAAGTCTGTGGCAGCTGTGTGGAGAGATCTTTGTGAATGGTGCATGTCTGTGGCAGCTGTGTGGAGAGAACTTTGTGAATGGAGGAATGAAAGTCTGTGGCAGCTGTGTTTAGAGATCTTTGTGAATGGTGCATGTCTGTGGCAGCTGTGTGGAGAGAACTTTCTAAATGGAGGAATGAAAGTCTGTGGCAGCTGTGTGGAGAGATCTTAGTGAATGGTGCATGTCTGTGGCAGCTGTGTGGAGAGAACTTTCTAAATGGAGGAGTGAAAGTCTGTGGCAGCTGTGTGGAGAGAAACTTTGTGAATGGAGGAATGAAAGTCTGTGGCAGCTGTGTGGAGAGATCTTTGTGATGGTGCATTGTCTGTGGCAGCTGTGTGGAGAGATCTTTGTGAATGGTGCATGTCCTGTGGCAGCTGTGTGGAGAGATCTTTGTGAATGGAGGAGTGAAAGTCTGTGGCAGCTGTGTGGAAGAGAACTTTGTGAATGGTGCATGTCTGTGGCAGCTGTGTGGAGAGATCTTTGTGAATGGTGCATGTCTGTGGCAGCTGTGTGGAGAGATCTTTGTGAATGGTGCATGTCTGTGGCAGCTGTGTGGAGAGAACTTTCTAAATGGAGGAATGAAAGTCTGTGGCAGCTGGTGGAGAGAACTTTCTAAATGGAGGAATGAAGTCTGTGGCAGCTGTGTGGAGAGAACTTTCTAAATGGAGGAGTGAAAGTCTGTGGCAGCTGTGTGGAGAGATCTTTGTGAATGGTGCATGTCTGTGGCAGCTGTTGTGGAGAGAACTTCTAAATGGAGGAATGAAAGTCTGTGGCAGCTGTGTGGAGAGAACTTTCTAAATGGAGGAGTGAAAGTCTGTGGCAGCTGTTGTGGAGAGATCTTTGTGAATGGTGCATGTCTGTGGCAGCTGTATGGAGAGATCTTTGTGAATGGTGCATGTCTGTGGCAGCTGTGTGGAGAGATCTTTGTGAATGGTGCATGTCTGTGGCAGCTGTGTGGAGAGATCTTTGTGAATGGAGGAATGAAAGTCTGTGGCAGCTGTGTGGAGAGATCTTTGTGAATGGTGCATGTCTGTGGCAGCTGTATGGAGAGAACTTTGTGAATGGAGGAATGAAAGTCTGTGGCAGCTGTGTGGAGAGAACTTTGTGAATGGTGCATGTCTGTGGCAGCTGTGTGGAGGATCTTTGTGAATGGAGGAGTGAAAGTCTGTGGCAAGCTGTGTGGAGAGATCTTTGTGAATGGAGGAGTGAAGTCTGTGGCAGCTGTGTGGAGAGATCTTTGTGAATGGTAGAGTGAAAGTCTGCGGCAGCTGTGTGGAGAGATCTTTGTGAATGAGGAGTGAAAGTCTGTGGCAGCTGTGTGGAGAGATCTTTGTGAATGGAGGAGTGAAAGTCTGTGGCAGCTGTGTGGAGAGATCTTCTGTGAATGGCTAGAGTGAAAGTCTGTGGCAGCTGTGTGGAGAGATCTTTGTGAATGGTAGAGTGAAAAGTCTGTGGCAGCTGTGTGGAGAGATCTTTGTAAATGGAGGAGTGAAAGTCTGTGGCAGCTGTGTGGAGAGATCTTTGTGAATGGAGTGAAAGTCTGTGGCAGCTGTGTGGAGAGATCTTTGTGAATGGTGCATGTCTGTGGCAGCTGTGTGGACGAGAACTTTCTAAATGGAGGAGTGAAAGTCTGTGGCAGCTGTGTGGAGAGAACTTTGTGAATGGTGCATGTCTGTGGCAGCTGTGTGGAGAGAACTTTGTGAATGGAGGAATGAAAGTCTGTGGCAGCTGTGTGGAGAGAACTTGTGAATGGAGGAATGAAAGTCTGTGGCAGCTGTTGTGGAGAGAACTTTGTGAATGAGGAAGAAAGTCTGTGGCAGCTGTGTGGAGAGAACTTTGTGAATGGAGGAATGAAAGTCTGTGGCAGCTGTGTGGAGAGATCTTTGTGAATGGTGCATGTCTGTGGCAGCTGTGTGGAGAGATCTTTGTGAATGGAGGAATGAAAGTCTGTGGCAGCTGTGTGGAGAGATCTTTGTGAATGGAGGAATGAAACTCTGTGGCAAGCTGTGTGGAGAGATCTTTGTGAATGGTGCATGTCTGTGGCAGCTGTATGGAGAGAACTTTGTGAATGGAGGAATGAAAGTCTGTGGCAGCTGTGTGGAGAGAACTTTGTGAATGGTGCATGTCTGTGGCAGCTGTGTGGAGAGATCTTTGTGAATGGAGGAATGCAAGTCTGTGGCAGCTGTGTGGAGAGATCTTTGTGAATGGTGCATGTCTGTGGCAGCTGTGTGGAGAGAAACTTTGTGAATGGAGGAATGAAAGTCTGTGGCAGCTGTGTGGAGAGGATCTTGTGAATGGTGCATGTCTGTGGCAGCTGTGTGGAGAGAACTTTGTGAATGGAGGAATGAAAGTCTGTGGCAGCTGTGTGGAGAGATCTTTGTGAATGGTGCATGTCTGTGGCAGCTGTGTGGAGAGAACTTTCTAAATGGAGGAATGAAAGTCTGTGGCAGCTGTGTGGAGAGAACTTTCTAAATGGAGGAGTGAAAGTCTGTGGCAGCTGTGTGGAGAGATCTTTGTGAATGGTGCATGTCTGTGGCAGCTGTGTGGAGAGAACTTTCTAAATGGAGGAATGAAAGTCTGTGGCAGCTGTGTGGAGAGAACTTTCTAAATGGAGGAGTGAAAGTCTGTGGCAGCTGTGTGGAGAGATCTTTGTGAATGGTGCATGTCTGTGGCAGCTGTATGGAGAGATCTTTGTGAATGGTGCATGTCTGTGGCAGCTGTGTGGAGAGATCTTTGGAATGGTGCATGTCTGTGGCAGCTGTGTGTAGAGATCTTTGTGAATGGAGGAATGAAAGTCTGTGGCAGCTGTGTGGAGAGATCTTTGTGAATGGAGGAATGAAAGTCTGTGGCAGCTGTGTGGAGAGATCTTTGTGAATGGTGCATGTCTGTGGCAGCTGTATGGAGAGAACTTTGTGAATGGAGGAATGAAAGTCTGTGGCAGCTGTGTGGAGAGAACTTTGTGAATGGTGCATGTCTGTGGCAGCTGTGTGGAGAGATCTTTGTGAATGGAGGAGTGAAAGTCTGTGGCAGCTGTGTGGAGAGATCTTTGTGAATGGTAGAGTGAAAGTCTGTGGCAGCTGTGTGGAGAGATCTTTGTGAATGGTAGAGTGAAAGTCTGCGGCAGCTGTGTGGAGAGATCTTTGTGAATGGAGGAGTGAAAGTCTGTGGCAGCTGTGTGGAGAGATCTTTGTGAATGGAGGAGTGAAAGTCTGTGGCAGCTGTGTGGAGAGATCTTTGTGAATGGTAGAGTGAAAGTCTGTGGCAGCTGTGTGGAGAGATCTTTGTGAATGGTAGAGTGAAAGTAAATCTTTTATCTTTATTTTCCAAGGGTTAAGAATTGGGCACGCAAGCCCGTCTGACATTATGCCCTTCTTCTCTATTTCCTCTCATACATTCTTTCATTCAACATCACTTATGAAGCAATTCTTTGACAACAAAGTGAAAGTCTGTGGCAGCTGTGTGGAGAGATCTTTGTGAATGGAGGAGTGAAAGTCTGTGGCAGCTGTGTGGAGAGATCTTTGTGAATGGAGGAATGAAAGTCTGTGGCAGCTGTGTGGAGAGATCTTTGTGAATGGTGCATGTCTGTGGCAGCTGTATGGAGAGAACTTTGTGAATGGAGGAATGAAAGTCTGTGGCAGCTGTGTGGAGAGAACTTTGTGAATGGTGCATGTCTGTGGCAGCTGTGTGGAGAGATCTTTGTGAATGGAGGAATGCAAGTCTGTGGCAGCTGTGTGGAGAGAACTTTGTGAATGGTGCATGTCTGTGGCAGCTGTGTGGAGAGATCTTTGTGAATGGAGGAATGAAAGTCTGTGGCAGCTGTGTGGAGAGATCTTTGTGAATGGAGGAATGAAAGTCTGTGGCAGCTGTGTGGAGAGATCTTTGTGAATGGTGCATGTCTGTGGCAGCTGTATGGAGAGAACTTTGTGAATGGAGGAATGAAAGTCTGTGGCAGCTGTGTGGAGAGAACTTTGTGAATGGTGCATGTCTGTGGCAGCTGTGTGGAGAGATCTTTGTGAATGGAGGAATGCAAGTCTGTGGCAGCTGTGTGGAGAGATCTTTGTGAATGGTGCATGTCTGTGGCAGCTGTGTGGAGAGAACTTTGTGAATGGAGGAATGAAAGTCTGTGGCAGCTGTGTGGAGAGATCTTTGTGAATGGTGCATGTCTGTGGCAGCTGTGTGGAGAGAACTTTGTGAATGGAGGAATGAAAGTCTGTGGCAGCTGTGTTTAGAGATCTTTGTGAATGGTGCATGTCTGTGGCAGCTGTGTGGAGAGAACTTTCTAAATGGAGGAATGAAAGTCTGTGGCAGCTGTGTGGAGAGATCTTAGTGAATGGTGCATGTCTGTGGCAGCTGTGTGGAGAGAACTTTCTAAATGGAGGAGTGAAAGTCTGTGGCAGCTGTGTGGAGAGAACTTTGTGAATGGAGGAATGAAAGTCTGTGGCAGCTGTGTGGAGAGATCTTTGTGAATGGTGCATGTCTGTGGCAGCTGTGTGGAGAGATCTTTGTGAATGGTGCATGTCTGTGGCAGCTGTGTGGAGAGATCTTTGTGAATGGAGGAGTGAAAGTCTGTGGCAGCTGTGTGGAGAGAACTTTGTGAATGGTGCATGTCTGTGGCAGCTGTGTGGAGAGATCTTTGTGAATGGTGCATGTCTGTGGCAGCTGTGTGGAGAGATCTTTGTGAATGGTGCATGTCTGTGGCAGCTGTGTGGAGAGAACTTTCTAAATGGAGGAATGAAAGTCTGTGGCAGCTGTGTGGAGAGAACTTTCTAAATGGAGGAATGAAAGTCTGTGGCAGCTGTGTGGAGAGAACTTTCTAAATGGAGGAGTGAAAGTCTGTGGCAGCTGTGTGGAGAGATCTTTGTGAATGGTTGCATGTCTGTGGCAGCTGTGTGGATGAGAACTTTCTAAATGGAGGAATGAAAGTCTGTGGCAGCTGTGTGGATGAGAACTTTCTAAATGGAGGAGTGAAAGTCTGTGGCAGCTGTGTGGAGAGATCTTTGTGAATGGTGCATGTCTGTGGCAGCTGTCATGGAGAGATCTTTGTGAATGGTGCATGTCTGTGGCAGCTGTGTGGAGAGATCTTGTGAATGGTGCATGTCTGTGGCAGCTGTGTGGAGAGATCTTTGTGAATGGAGGAATGAAAGTCTGTGGCAGCTGTGTGGAGAGATCTTTGTGAATGGTGCATGTCTGTGGCAGCTGTATGGAGAGAACTTTGTGAAGGGAGGAATGAAAGTCTGTGGCAGCTGTGTGGAGAGAACTTTGTGAATGGTGCATGTCTGTGGCAGCTGTGTGGAGAGATCTTTGTGAATGGAGGAGTGAAAGTCTGTGGCAGCTGTGTGGAGAGATCTTTGTGAATGGAGGAGGTGAAAGTCTGTGGCAGCTGTGTGAGAGATCTTTGTGAATGGTAGAGTGAAAGTCTGTGGCAGCTGTGTGGAGAGATCTTTGTGAATGGTAGAGTGAAAGTCTGCGGCAGCTGTGTGGAGAGATCTTTGTGAATGGAGGAGTGAAAGTCTGTGGCAGCTGTGTGGAGAGATCTTTGTGAATGGAGGAGTGAAAGTCTGTGGCAGCTGTGTGGAGAGATCTTTGTGAATGGTAGAGTGAAAGTCTGTGGCAGCTGTGTGGAGAGATCTTTGTGAATGGTAGAGTGAAAGTCTGTGGCAGCTGTGTGGAGAGATCTTTGTAAATGGAGGAGTGAAAGTCTGTGGCAGCTGTGTGGAGAGATCTTTGTGAATGGAGTGAAAGTCTGTGGCAGCTGTGTGGAGAGATCTTTGTGAATGGTGCATGTCTGTGGCAGCTGTGTGGAGAGAACTTTCTAAATGGAGGAGTGAAAGTCTGTGGCAGCTGTGTGGAGAGAACTTTGTGAATGGTGCATGTCTGTGGCAGCTGTTGGAGAGAACTTTGTGAATGAGGAATGAAAGTCTGTGGCAGCTGTGTGGAGAGAACTTGTGAATGGAGGAATGAAAGTCTGTGGCAGCTGTGTGGAGAGAACTTTGTGAATGGAGGAATGAAAGTCTGTGGCAGCTGTGTGGAGAGAACTTTGTGAATGGAGGAATGAAAGTCTGTGGCAGCTGTGTGGAGAGATCTTTGTGAATGGTGCATGTCTGTGGCAGCTGTGTGGAGAGATCTTTGTGAATGGAGGAATGAAAGTCTGTGGCAGCTGTGTGGAGAGATCTTTGTGAATGGAGGAATGAAAATCTGTGGCAGCTGTGTGGAGAGATCTTTGTGAATGGTGCATGTCTGTGGCAGCTGTATGGAGAGAACTTTGTGAATGGAGGAATGAAAGTCTGTGGCAGCTGTGTGGAGAGAACTTTGTGAATGGTGCATGTCTGTGGCAGCTGTGTGGAGAGATCTTTGTGAATGGAGGAATGCAAGTCTGTGGCAGCTGTGTGGAGAGATCTTTGTGAATGGTGCATGTCTGTGGCAGCTGTGTGGAGAGAACTTTGTGAATGGAGGAATGAAAGTCTGTGGCAGCTGTGTGGAGAGATCTTTGTGAATGGTGCATGTCTGTGGCAGCTGTGTGGAGAGAACTTTGTGAATGGAGGAATGAAAGTCTGTGGCAGCTGTGTGGAGAGATCTTTGTGAATGGTGCATGTCTGTGGCAGCTGTGTGGAGAGAACTTTCTAAATGGAGGAATGAAAGTCTGTGGCAGCTGTGTGGAGAGAACTTTCTAAATGGAGGAGTGAAAGTCTGTGGCAGCTGTGTGGAGAGATCTTTGTGAATGGTGCATGTCTGTGGCAGCTGTGTGGAGAGAACTTTCTAAATGGAGGAATGAAAGTCTGTGGCAGCTGTGTGGAGAGAACTTTCTAAATGGAGGAGTGAAAGTCTGTGGCAGCTGTGTGGAGAGATCTTTGTGAATGGTGCATGTCTGTGGCAGCTGTATGGAGAGATCTTTGTGAATGGTGCATGTCTGTGGCAGCTGTGTGGAGAGATCTTTGTGAATGGTGCATGTCTGTGGCAGCTGTGTGTAGAGATCTTTGTGAATGGAGGAATGAAAGTCTGTGGCAGCTGTGTGGAGAGATCTTTGTGAATGGAGGAATGAAAGTCTGTGGCAGCTGTGTGGAGAGATCTTTGTGAATGGTGCATGTCTGTGGCAGCTGTATGGAGAGAACTTTGTGAATGGAGGAATGAAAGTCTGTGGCAGCTGTGTGGAGAGAACTTTGTGAATGGTGCATGTCTGTGGCAGCTGTGTGGAGAGATCTTTGTGAATGGAGGAGTGAAAGTCTGTGGCAGCTGTGTGGAGAGATCTTTGTGAATGGTAGAGTGAAAGTCTGTGGCAGCTGTGTGGAGAGATCTTTGTGAATGGTAGAGTGAAAGTCTGCGGCAGCTGTGTGGAGAGATCTTTGTGAATGGAGGAGTGAAAGTCTGTGGCAGCTGTGTGGAGAGATCTTTGTGAATGGAGGAGTGAAAGTCTGTGGCAGCTGTGTGGAGAGATCTTTGTGAATGGTAGAGTGAAAGTCTGTGGCAGCTGTGTGGAGAGATCTTTGTGAATGGTAGAGTGAAAGTAAATCTTTTATCTTTATTTTCCAAGGGTTAAGAATTGGGCACGCAAGCCCGTCTGACATTCTGCCCTTCTTCTCTATTTCCTCTCATACATTCTTTCATTCAACATCACTTATGAAGCAATTCTTTGACAACAAAGTGAAAGTTCTGTGGCAGCTGTGTGGAGAGATCTTTGTGAATGGAGGAGTGAAAGTCTGTGTCAGATTTTGCAGTCTGAGAATGTTGCTCAGACGATGACCTCTTGTGTAGGTCACAAGCCAGATGTCTGCAGTATACTCTGACCACAGGTAAACAGTTAGAATGCATGGGATTCCTGCTAAAGGGCACCTGACACTGGACACGTCACACGGGACAGAGAGTGAGATGAGTGAAACTTTCAGATGATTACGGGTGTACAGAGCCAGCTACCTGCGATGCAGTCTGTCTAGATGAGGCCAACCTGCACACATGCATGCCCAGGGTCTGACCAACTGACCTGTGAGGTGCAGAACTGGGTGTGACACACCTCCCTCACAAGTGGAACACGAGGATGGACAGACTGTATTGCCAATTAGTGCAGACAGTGTCAGTCATAGTTGTACGTGTTACCAGGTGTTGGTAGAATGTAAGCACTATACAGGATCAAGAATGAGTTACTATACAGAATGAGTTACTATACAAAATTTCACATATTGCACCCAATAATTGAGAGGAACTGTGTGCCTGGTGAGATCAGAATAATGAACATTCTGCATGGACTGTTGTCTGTCAGGTGGCAGGAAGTTGGAAGTAGAACACAGACATGTCAGTAGTGATTGATTTATTGTGAAACGATGAGTTTGATGAGGTGGCAGGACAATTGGTGACAACAAACATTCGCCAGGGAGCCACCATGACATAGATGCTTGCCTCAGGGAGCCACCATGGCATAGATGCTTGCCTGGTGGTCACGGGTTTGAGTTCATGTGGAGATGGATTTGGTTTGGATAAACCTCGGCTCCCAGGGACAGTTCTGGGCAGTCAGGGGGATACTGGGCACATCGGCCACATGGAGCTGGTGTGTCTGCACAAATGTGTGGTGTACTCCAAGTGTGGTGACACATGGAGCTGGTGAGTCTACACAAATGTGTGGTGTACTCCAAGTGTGGTGACACATGGAGCTGGTGAGTCTACACAAATGTGTGGTGTACTCCAAGTATGGTGGCACATGGAGCTGGTGAGTCTACACAAATGTGTGGTGTACTCCAAGTATGGTGACACATGGAGCTGGTGAGTCTACACAAATGTGGGGTGTACTCCAAGTATAGTGACACATGGAGCTGGTGAGTCTACACAAATGTGGGGTGTACTCCAAGTATGGTGACACATGGAGCTGGTGAGTCTACACGAATGTGGGGTGTGGTGACACATGGAGCTGGTGAGTCTACACGAATGTGGGGTGTACTCCAAGTATGGTGGCACATGGAGTTGGTGAGTCTACACAAATGTGGGGTGTACTCCATGTATGGTGACACATGGGGCTGGTGGGTCTACACAAATGTGGGGTGTACTCCAAGTATGGTGACACACGGAGCTGGTGGGTCTACACAAATGTGTGGTATACTCCAAGTATGGTGACACACGGGGCTGGTGGGTCTACACAAATGTGGGGTGTACTCCAAGTATGGTGACACATGGAGCTGGTGAGTCTACACAAATGTGGGGTGTACTCCAAGTATGGTGACACATGGGGCTGGTGAGTCTACACGAATGTGGGGTGTTGTGACACATGGAGCTGGTGAGTCTACACGAATGTGGGGTGTACTCCAAGTATGGTGACACATGGAGCTGGTGAGTCTACACAAATGTGGGGTGTACTCCATGTATGGTGACACATGGGGCTGGTGGGTCTACACAAATGTGGGGTGTACTCCAAGTATGGTGACACACGGAGCTGGTGGGTCTACACAAATGTGGGGTGTACTCCAAGTATGGTGACACACGGAGCTGGTGGGTCTACACAAATGTGTGGTATACTCCAAGTATGGTGACACATGGGGCTGGTGGGTCTACACAAATGTGGGGTGTACTCCAAGTATGGTGACACATGGAGCTGGTGGGTCTACACAAATGTGTGGTATACTCCAAGTATGGTGACACATGGGGCTGGTGGGTCTACACAAATGTGGGGTGTACTCCAAGTATGGTGACACATGGAGCTGGTGAGTCTACACAAATGTGTGGTATACTCCAAGTATGGTGACACATGGGGCTGGTGGGTCTACACAAATGTGTGGTATACTCCAAGTATGGTGACACATGGAGCTGGTGAGTCTACACAAATGTGTGGTATACTCCAAGTATGGTGACACACGGAGCTGGTGAGTCTACACAAATGTGGGGTGTACTCCATGTATGGTGACACACGGGGCTGGTGGGTCTACACAAATGTGGGGTGTACTCCAAGTATGGTGACACATGGGGCTGGTGGGTCTGCACAAATGTGGGGTGTGGTGACACATGGAGCTGGTGAGTCTACACAAATGTGGGGTGTACTCCATGTATGGTGATACATGGAGCTGGTGGGTCTACACAAATGTGGGGTGTACTCCAAGTATGGTGACACATGGAGCTGGTGAGTCTACACAAATGTGTGGTGACACATGGAGCTGGTGAGTCTACACGAATGTGGGGTGTACTCCAAGTATGGTGACACATGGGGCTGGTGAGTCTACACGAATGTGGGGTGTGGTGACACATGGAGCTGGTGAGTCTACACAAATGTGGGGTGTACTCCAAGTATGGTGACAAGGTCCTTGACTTGGATGTGTGCACAGATGAGTGAGTTGTGACTCTTTCACAGTTCTGAAGCTGAGTAAACCATAACTCTTTAACTGGAACATATCTATACTAGCCAGTGGTGAAGGACGAAACCTATTAGCCCCTGTAAACATTCTCTGAAACCTTGTTGTGAAGAAAGTTGCCAAGTTGGACTTTCTTGTTTCTGTCCCCATCTACACTCAGTCAAAGAAACACCAACGTCTGTATTTGTAAGTCAAAGTCATGACATACATTGTTTAATTCATATTTCTTTCACATAAATTATTCCTTCATATATTTTCTCCTCCATCATTTGTTTACAATTACTTTGTGGCCAGTGGTTTAATCCTATTAATAGGCTGTGACCTTAACAGTAAATTTTGTGACTGGCCAGGTTGTGTGTGTCTTTGACGACAATTGTCTGTAAATAAATGGGTTTATCGTCACAATAATGTTTGTGTCTGGTCAGGTGGTGTGTGCCTTTGACAACAATTGTAGCTGCGAATGATCATCATCACAATAATTGTGAATGTATGGTTTTTGTCATAATAATTGTCAGTGATTGAAAGGTTTTATTATCACAACAGTTGTCTGTGAATGCATGGTTTTAGTTAGTTAGTATTTCCTCTTGAGCCTAAGTCGGCACATAGGGCAGAAGTCATGGCTCTCCATGTCCGGTGGTTCGCTGCTACCTGTTGTAGATCTTGGATGTTCACTTGGCCATTGAATGAGGCTTCTCTGATGATGGTTCTACGCAGGGTCTCTCTTGGTCTTCCCCGTTTTCTTTTCCCTACTGGTGACCATATGAGGGCTTGGTAGGGGAGTCTTGTCTATTCTGAGTACATGGCCGATGTAGTTCCAACGGGGTTTTCTTATAAAATTGGATACAATATCTTGCTTAGTCTCTGTCTTATTTGCGCATTGGTTTTGAAATCTGTCCGCATGGTTTTATCCTCACAGTAATTGTCTGTATGAATGGTTTTATTGTCCAATGTCTGAATGAATGGTTTTATTGTCACAATGTCTGAATGAATGGTTTTATTGTCACAATGTCTGAATGCATGGTTTTATTGTCACAATGTCTGAATGAATGGTTTTATTGTCACAATGTCTGAATGAATGGTTTTATTGTCACAATGTCTGAATGAATGGTTTTATTGTCACAATGTCTGAATGAATGGTTTTATTGTCACAATGTCTGTATGAATGGTTTTATTGTCACAATGTCTGAATGAATGGTTTTATTGTCACAATGTCTGAATGAATGGTTTTATTGTCACAATGTCTGTATGAATGGTTTTATTGTCACAATGTCTGTATGAATGGTTTTATTGTCACAATGTCTGTATGAATGGTTTTATTGTCACAATGTCTGAATGAATGGTTTTATTGTCACAATGTCTGAATGCATGGTTTTATTGTCACAATGTCTGAATGAATGGTTTTATTGTCACAATGTCTGAATGCATGGTTTTATTGTCACAATGTCTGAATGCATGGTTTTATTGTCACAATGTCTGAATGCATGGTTTTATTGTCACAATGTCTGAATGAATGGTTTTATTGTCACAATGTCTGAATGCATGGTTTTATTGTCACAATGTCTGAATGAATGGTTTTATTGTCACAATGTCTGTATGAATGGTTTTATTGTCACAATGTCTGAATGAATGGTTTTATTGTCACAATGTCTGAATGAATGGTTTTATTGTCACAATGTCTGAATGCATGGTTTTATTGTCACAATGTCTGAATGAATGGTTTTATTGTCACAATGTCTGTATGAATGGTTTTATTGTCACAATGTCTGAATGAATGGTTTTATTGTCACAATGTCTGAATGCATGGTTTTATTGTCACAATGTCTGAATGCATGGTTTTATTGTCACAATGTCTGTATGAATGGTTTTATTGTCACAATGTCTGAATGCATGGTTTTATTGTCACAATGTCTGAATGCATGGTTTTATTGTCACAATGTCTGAATGAATGGTTTTATTGTCACAATGTCTGTATGAATGGTTTTATTGTCACAATGTCTGTATGCATGGTTTTATTGTCACAATGTCTGTATGAATGGTTTTATTGTCACAATGTCTGAATGCATGGTTTTATTGTCACAATGTCTGAATGCATGGTTTTATTGTCACAATGTCTGAATGAATGGTTTTATCGTCACAATTTATGTCTGAATAAATGGTTTTATTGTCACAATGATTGTGTCTGTGAATGGTTTTATTCTGACAATAATTGTGTGTGATTCTACCTCAGGAATGAGCAGCCAGTGCTGTGAGCCACCTGTGGAAGCATCCCTCAGCCAGAAACTGCTGCGACCTTGTGGAAACATGGTCAAGACCTCACACAGTCCAGTCACTACAGTCAGGAGGGTGACGAGGAAAGGTCTCTCTGAACACATCAATGTGTCCGATTCGTGAGACGCCTTGTGTACATAATACTACGCTAGAATCTTTTATTGTATGTAACCTGTGCTAGAATCTTTTATTGTATGCAATCTGTGTTAGAATCTTTGATTTTACACAACCATGCTAGATTATTAGGAGAGAGTTTTATATCTGAAACTATTTGTACAACACAGAAATGGGATTCCTGAGAAGAATACTAAATGTATCAAGAAAAGAGAACATCAGGACTAAGTTATAGCAGCACTAGATTTATCAGAAGGCAGCAAGTTAAGCAAGGATGTACAGATCAAACAGAAGAGGCCGACCATGTAAAGACACCCACTGTTGATAAGTGGTTCTATGGCATGTAGACACACACACCATGAAATTACCTGCAGTCAAAGAGTAGGGCAGAAGTTCATCAGAAAGAATTAGACAGCTTTCTGTATAACAGAAAAATACTTGTACAGTTGCCTTTAGTTTAGTCGTTGGATCAACATCACAGCACACAGGTTTAACCCATAAGTCCTCCGTTTTCCTCCTAACTCAAACCTGAGTCTGAAAAAACTCAGCTCAGTGCACGAACTCCGTAGTATCGAGAGGATCCTGAAATACTTTGGGTAGATTTTTAACACGAAATTTTGCCTACAGTTGCCTTCTCTCGCAATAAGTTGTGAGAGGAAACAAAATATATATTGTTTTTACAAAGTGATGAAAATTGTCAACATTCTCCACACCTCCCAAATATCCATCCATGTCCAGTTTTCAGCGGAAGATGTTCTGCCTGTGCAAACTGACTTGTTCCTGTGAGTGCCAGTTGCCACCAGATGCTACAAGGTCAGCCTGGTTGTCCTCTACACCCCAGCATCCTGTGTAAAGTTTTTCTCCTCCCCTGTACTATCATATGGGAGGTTCTATGTCCTCCTGTTCTGTATATAATTCTGTGATTGGGTGCTTGCGCTCAGACAAGTGCATGGTCAACCAACACCAATTTGTGTAGGCCGGACGCCTCCATGGGCCGATCTCCAGTCCAAGCGCAGCCAACTGGCCTAGTGCAGACGTGGGTAATCATGACTTCCATATCTCTGGCCGGATATTTTAATGTTCATATATTTATTTTTTTTTTAAATTATCCAGCTGTTCACAAACATCTTTGTATTTTGACCACATACAGCTGTCTTCTCTTGGTGAGCCCATACATTTCATGTGTATGTTTTAAGTGTTCTTGAGTGATCTTGCCAGCCTGCAGCTGACAGTACCCCAGTGTTTCTGATCACTGTCCTAAACATTCTCTCACAAATACATCTATACTTTTCTTCTGCGTTCATATTTAGGCCAACACATCTGACTTTATAGTGTTTTTTAATCAGGTTAGCATTCCTGGGAATACATCTATACTATACTAGTTTCTCACAGACCAAACGTTTTCTTTTCACGGATTTGTAGGTGCTCTCTGACACTGCTCATTAGTGTCAATTTTCAATGATACTGCTTATTGGTGTCAAAGAATCTAAATGAAACATCAGTACAAACATCTTGTCTGAGCATGAGGCAGCCATGTGGTCTTTTGTCGTCTCAGATCTGGCCAACACTGCCAGTTGGTGCTGTAGGCTGAGTCAGGTGTGCAATGATTGGTCCATGTGTTCATTGGTCAACTGCTGGGGAGAGAATCTGCCACATGGCCTGAGTGTATCCAGACTATACCATCTCAAATGTCAGATAAACATGTGTGTATATAATATAATATATATATACACCCACACGCCATTGTTTGTTATTTTCTTTTAAGTAATACATAATAATTACACATGTTACATTCCAATAAATAACCACCTCAAGTGGCTCACATGTGCACTATGTACAAAATAATTGTAACAACCAGTACTGGAGAGTTTCGCCTGAGAGGGAGAGAGGATGTCAGTATAGCTGAAAGGTTAAGAGAACTCTTCAACTTTCTATGCGTTCATGTCCTGTAAAGGGCATTCATTATATATATATATATATCCAGGAGAAGGATTAGTGAGCCCAGTTCCCTATACACACTGGGTATAAGATTAGTGAGCCCAGTTCACTGGACACACTGGGTCTAGGATTTGTGAGCCCAGTTCCCTGGACACACTGAGTCTAGGATTTGAACTCAGCCACAAGTGATTTGGGAGCAGATTGCTTTGATTTGTTGTTATGTGAGTCAGGCGTTCAGAAAGCAATGGCAAACTACTGAACATAAACATTGTCTATTTTATGTTAGAGAGTGTTGACAAGATTCCAACAAACCAGATAACCAACAAATAAGATTCCAACAAACCAGATGACCAACAAATAAGATTCCAACAAACCAGATGACCAACAAATAAGATTCCAACAAACCAGATGACCAACAAATAAGAGCACTTTGAGAGATACATCAAATACATTCAACAGTGTCAGTGAACCAACCCTGACAGCATCTACACATAGAACCACATCAGTGAGCTGAGACTCCACCAGTCCTGGTGCTGGCAGGCAGCGGTGGAAGACGCATCACATCTCCACATTCAGCGCGTGTTTCATAATGACGGCCGCAGAAATCCCTCCAGCAAACATGGAGGGCACCACAACCAGTGACAGCAACATCAGGAGCCCCATGCCTGACAGGCCATGACCGCTGGTGGACAAGATGGAGACAACGTATGTATTATTGTGATTGCTTGTGAATCTTCCAGAAGAATTAGTCCTAACCAAGGCTTGCATTCATCGAAGTCAGATTTGTATTGAGAAATTTTCTCCTCACCCAGTAAGTAAGGCACCTTGCCGTCTTTACAGATGAAAGTATGTGGATTGGAACTAGAGCTAGAATTCCATCGCACAATGCCTGGGCATGAAATCAGATAGCATGTGTTGCCCATGGAGCATGATCCCTCTCTCGGCCTTGCCTTGTTTTCTCCAGAGGAAAGGATAACCAGTACGTCTGGAACAAGGTTGGCTGCAGATGCTGCTGGTTCAGCATCACACCTCCAAGAGCAGGAGGTGAGTAGCGGCTGGGCCCTCACATTTGAGGGATTTGACTTAGAGGCGTTCAGTCATATCCCTCAGCATGAGTGCCTCAAACTAAGTGTCTGGACTTATGAGCGTATACATCTGTCAAATCAAATGTCTGGAACCATATAAGCGTGTACAACTTTTTTTAAAAAAACGGGGGGTTGAGTGGTCTCAAGGTATGGTGTCCACCTCGAGTGCTGGAGGTCCCGGGTTTAAGCCCCGGTGAGGATCGGGATTTTTTCACGTGGACTTCTAGTAACAAAATTTTTCTGGGTAGTGAGATTGGACGCCCGTGTGTATTGTTGTGCACGTAAAAAATCCCTTGGCAGTTGGAAATCGAAAACGGCGCTGCACGGGCAAAATTTCAAGTTAAAAATCTACCCAAGTATCTCAAGATCCTTGCCGGTGTTACGGAGTTCGTGCACTGAGCTGAGCTTCTCCGGACTCAGGTTTGAATTAGGAGTAGAACGGAGCACTTATGGGTTACACCCGTATGCCGTGATGTTGATCTGTCAACTAAACTAAACTATATCAAACTCCCCACTTGACACTGTCTTCAGAGCGGAACTCAGGTAAAGAAAGTAAAGAAAGGATAAAAGTAGTGGTATTTCAACTGCACTTGTGCTCCCACCTATGCTACACCCGTCATGTGTCTTCACAAAGTCGGACTAGAGTAAAGCAATACAGCACTATCTCCATGGGCAGAGCTCCATCTCCTCAAGCCCACAAACCAACAGGCTGTGCAAGCCCACGACCGTTAATGTCAAACCAAGATACACACACACACACACACACACAGAGGCTGATAAAGTAGAACTCATATAGAAACACCAGAACTCAATATAGGCAGGCTGAGATGTACTCAGGGTGGATGAAATATTACATGGGAGACCACTCCCTGACCCTGCCCACTCAGAATTAACACTACATGGGGGAACCACTCTCTGATCCTGCCCTCTCAGAATTAACACTACATGGGAGATCACTCTCTGAACCTGCCCACTCAGAATTAACCTAACACTAGATGGGAGACCACTCTCTGACCCTGCCCACTCAGAATTAACTTAACACTACATGGGAGACCACTCTCTGACCCTGCCCACTCAGAATTAACTTAACACTACATGGGAGACCACTCCCTGACCCTGCCCACTCAGAATTAACACTACATGGGGGAACCACTCTCTGATCCTGCCCTCTCAGCGCGTGTTTCATAATGGTGCCCTCTCAGAATTAACACTACATGGGAGACCACTCTCTGACCCTGCCCACTCAGAATTAACCTAACACTAGATGGGAGACCACTCTCTGACCCTGCCCACTCAGAATTAACCTAGCACTAGATGGGAGACCACTCTCTGACCCTGCCCACTCAGAATTAACACTACATGGGGGAACCACTCTCTGACCCTGCCCACTCAGAATTAACACTACATGGGGGAACCACTCTCTGATCCTGCCCTCTCAGAATTAACACTACATGGGAGATCAATCTCTGAACCTGCCCACTCAGAATTAACCTAACACTAGATGGGAGACCACTCTCTGACCCTGCCCACTCAGAATTAACCTAACACTAGATGGGAGACCACTCTCTGACCCTGCCCACTCAGAATTAACACTACATGGGGGAACCACTCTCTGATCCTGCCCTCTCAGAATTAACACTACATGGGAGATCACTCTCTGACCCTGCCCACTCAGAATTAACCTAACACTAGATGACCTTACCAAGGCTTTTGATACAGTCAGCAGAGAAGGACTGTGGAAGATTATGGCAAAATATGGCTGTCCACGAAAGTTTGTCCAAATAGTGCGGCTATTTCATGATGGCATGCAGGCAAGAGTACAGGAAAATGGTGAACTGTCTGAGCCCTTTCCTGTCACCAATGGAGTGAAGCAAGGATGTGTCCTGGCACCAACACTGTTCAGCCTCATGTTTTCTGCCATGTTGATGAATGCCTTCGAGAACTATGCCATTGGAATAGACTTCAACTACCGCATGGATGGAAAGTTACTCTCAGAAATCTCTCTTGAAATCTCAAAAGGCTGAAAGCTAAAACCACAATTTACAGTGACACCGTCAGAGAGCTCCTGTTTGCTGATGATTGTGCTCTATACGCCAACTCAGAGGCAGGCATGCAACACAATGTTTCAGCTTTCTCATATGCCTGTGCCAACTTTGGGCTCAATATCAACTTGGAGAAGACTGTAGTTATGTACCAGCCAGCTCCAGGGAATAATCACACTGTGCCGAATATCAAAGTGAATGATCATAGACTAAGTGTTGTGGACAAATTCACCTATCTTGGCAGCACTGTGTCACAAGCTGCCACAATTGATGATGAAGTGAATACAAGAATCTCCAAGGCCAGTGCAGCCTTTGGCAGACTGTACAAGAATGTGTGGGACAGAACTGGAATAAGCCTGCAAATAAAGCTGAAAGTCTACAAAGCAGTTGTATTATCCACACTGCTATATGCTTGTGAAACCTGGACTGTTTATCAGCGACACGCTAGGAAATTAAACCACTTCCACACAGTCTGCCTTAGGAAGCTACTGAAGATTAAATGGCAAGACAAGATCCCAGACACTGAAGTCCTAGAAAGAGCGTCCATGCCCAGTATCCACACCCTACTAATGAAGAATCAGATTCGCTGGGCTGGTCACTTGGACTTGCATGCCAGATCACAGGCTCCCTAAACGAATCTTTTACGGCGAGTTACGTCGTCGTAAACGCTCCCAAGGCGGCCAGAGGAAATGCTTTAAAGACACTCTGAAAATCTCACTGAATGCTTTTGGAATTCATCATGACACCTGGGAGACTGCAGCCAGAGACCGAAATTTGTGGCGTGCATCATTACGCAAGGGTGCAGTCACTTGTGAGGCAACCAGGACTGCAAGAGCTGTGAAGAAAAGGCAGGACAGAAAAACCACTGCAGGAAATCCTCCTCCAGAAACGTCAAGCATTCTCTGTCCACATTGTCAAAGAACATTTCGAGCCAAAATAGGCCTTATCAGCCTTCTTAGAACTCAGTTCCATACTTTCAACCCCACTGGATGAATTGAATGGTCATTGTCATTCTTGATGGACAAACAACAACACTACATGGGGAACCACTCTCTGACCCTGCCCACTCAGAATTAACCTAACACTACATGGGGAACCACTCCCTGACCCTGCCCACTCAGAATTAACCTAACACTACATGGGGAACCACTCCCTGACCCTGCCCACTCAGAATTAACTTAACGCTACATGGGGGACCACTCTCTGAATATGACCACTCAGAATTAACCCAATAACTACCTGACTCTGCCAGCTCAGAATTAACAGAATGAAACCACAAACTACTGCCGGATACAAACCTTGAGCAACCACCCGCCAATCTTGCTCCATAAATCATGAGTATTCCTCCAAGCAAACAATGTAATGGCACCACCCCACTCACTGAACCAAACGTTCCAGAGGCTTGTGCAGACAAGTGAGCCCCAACAACTGCTCCGCCCAAGTAGAACACCTGAAAACAAAAGCAGGCAGGTAAAATCATTGAAAAGGTATAGTTACATTTAAAACATCAACCAATTTAAAGTGTTTACTGCACCCACTGATATCAAGCACAGAGATATCAGTTGCTGGGAACTTTTCTATTGTGTACCCACACTGACCTCAGGAAGGGTTTGTTTGTTCCAATGACCCCAAGAGCTATGCCGACAGAAGCTGCACTACTGGCAGGGTCTTCCAGGAGACAAGGAGAAGACAGACACAAACCTGCTGCCTTGTAGGTAGATTAGGGAGTCAAAGGCTAGGGACCAGACGAAGAGAGACACAAACCTGCTGCCTTGTAGGTAGACGGGACCAGACAAAGAGAGACACAAACCTGCTGCCTTGTAGGTAGATTAGAGAGTCAAAGACTAGGGACCAGACGAAGAGAGACACAAACCTGCTGTCTTGTAGCTAGACTGGGGACCAGACAAAGAGAGACACAAACCTGCTGCCTTGTTGGTAGATTAGGGAGTCAAAGGCTAGGGACCAGACGAAGAGAGACACAAACCTACTGCCTTGTAGGTAGACGGGACCAGACAAAGAGAGACACAAACCTGCTGCCTTGTAGGTAGATTAGAGAGTCAAAGACTAGGGACCAGACGAAGAGAGACACAAACCTGCTGCCTTGTAGCTAGACTGGGGACCAGACAAAGAGAGACAAACCTGCTGCCTTGTAGGTAGATTAGGGAGTCAAAGACTAGGGACCAGACGAAGAGAGACACAAACCTGCTGCCTTGTAGGTAGACTGGGGACAATCAAAGGCCAGGGACCAGATAAAGAGAGACACAAACCTGCTGCCTAGTAGGTAGACTGGGGACAATCAAAGGCTAGGGACCAGACGAAGAGAGACACAAACCTGCTGCCTTGTAGGTAGAATGAGGACCAGACGAAGAGAGACACAAACCTGCTGCCTTGTAGGTAGCCGGGACCAGACAAAGAGAGACACAAACCTGCTGCCTTGTAGGTAGACGGGACCAGACAAAGAGAGACACAAACCTGCTGCCTTGTTGGTAGATTAGGGAGTCAAAGGCTAGGGACCAGACGAAGAGAGACACAAACCTGCTGCCTTGTAGGTAGACGGGACCAGACAAAGAGAGACACAAACCTGCTGCCTTGTAGGTAGATTAGAGAGTCAAAGACTAGGGACCAGACGAAGAGAGACACAAACCTGCTGCCTTGTAGGTAGACTGGGGACCAGACAAAGAGAGACACAAACCTGCTGCCTTGTTGGTAGATTAAGGAGTCAAAGGCTAGGGATCAGACGAAGAGAGACACAAACCTACTGCCTTGTAGGTAGACGGGACCAGACAAAGAGAGACACAAACCTGCTGCCTTGTAGGTAGATTAGGGAGTCAAAGACTAGGGACCAGATGAAGAGAGACACAAACCTGCTGCCTTGTAGGTAGACTGGTGACAGTCAAAGGCTAGGAACCAGACGAAGAGAGACACAAACCTGCTGCCTTGTAGGTAGACTGGGGACAGTCAAAGGCTAGGGACCAGACGAAGAGAGACACAAACCTGCTGCCTTGTAGGTAGACTGGGGACAGTCAAAGGCTAGGGACCAGACGAAGAGAGACACAAACCTGCTGCCTTGTAGGTAGACTGGGGACAGTCAAAGGCTAGGGACCAGACGAAGAGAGACACAAACCTGCTGCCTTGTAGGTAGACTGGGGACAGTCAAAGGCTAGGGACCAGACGAAGAGAGACACAAACCTGCTGCCTTGTAGGTAGACTGGGGACAGTCAAAGGCTAGGGACCAGACGAAGAGAGACACAAACCTGCTGCCTTGTAGGTAGACTGGGGACAGTCAAAGGCTAGGGACCAGACGAAGAGAGACACAAACCTGCGGCCTTGTAGGTAGACTGGGGATGGTCAAAGGCTAGGGACCAGACTGAAGAGAGACACAAACCTGCTGCCTTGTAGGTAGACTGGGGACAGTCAAAGGCTAGGGACCAGATGAAGAGAGACACAAACCTGCTGCCTTGTAGGTAGACTGGGGACAGTCAAAGGCTAGGGACCAGATGAAGAGAGACACAAACCTGCTGCCTTGTAGGTAGACTGGGGACAGTCAAAGGCTAGGGACCAGATGAAGAGACACAAACCTGCTGCCTTGTAGGTAGACTGGGGACAATCAAAGGCTAGGGAACCAGATGAAGAGAGACACAAACCTGCTGCCTTGTAGGTAGACTGGGGACAGTCAAAGGACCAGATGAAGAGAGACACAAACCTGCTGCCTTGTAGGTAGACTGGGGACAGTCAAAGGCTAGGGACCAGACGAAGAGAGACACAAACCTGCTGCCTTGTAGGTAGACTGGGGACAGTCAAAGGCTAGGGACCAGATGAAGAGAGACACAAACCTGCTGCCTTGTAGGTAGACTGGGGACAGTCAAAGGCTAGGGACCAGATGAAGAGAGACACAAACCTGCTGCCTTGTAGGTAGACTGGGGACAGTCAAAGGCTAGGGACCAGATGAAGAGAGACACAAACCTGCTGCCTTGTAGGTAGACTGGGGACAGTCAAAGGCTAGGGACCAGATGAGAGACACAAACCTGCTGCCTTGTAGGTAGACTGGGGACAATCAAAGGCTAGGAACCAGATGAAGAGAGACACAAACCTGCTGCCTTGTAGGTAGACTGGGGAGAATCAAAGGCTAGGGAAAGTAAACCTGAAAAATGCTTGTGGAAGTCAGGTGTACCAAGTCACAGATTTGAAGAAACACAACTCACTCAATGATGATGAATTGTTGGGAAACGCTTATAGAAGGAAATGAACATCAAATATACATCAGAAGACATGCTAGACAACCTCATATCTACTTTTCAGAGTGCCAGTCATATACTTATTGCTCGTGTTATACCATTTCTGACCCCAAAAAACTGTCCAGAGATCACGTATCAAGGCTGCTTGCCTTTCCTGTTTCTTTCAGGTGTGCAGGCCAGGTTTCTTTTATCTAACAGATCAAACCAGAGCTGTACTGGTGTGAGACACACAATCTGGTCACGCCAGGTGACTGGTTGATTGAGTTCTGCCTACATGCTGCCACAGCTCTTCCCCCCTCCCATCCCCCACAGCTCTTCCGCCCCTCCCCCACATGCTGCCACAGTTCCCCCCTACATGCTGTAAAGTTATCAGTAGGCAGACTACTGCAGTTGGCAGGCCCAGCTAGGTGCACTCAGTGTCCTCCTGCTTGTGGTTGTGATGATTAATATTTGTTCTCTTATTCAACAACCATAGATAAGGAATGAAGCGGATATTTTTCAGGAGTAAAGAATTGAGCATACTGCATGTTACATTCATACTCAATGGCTGCATACTGCGTTGTCCCCTTTCTTTCAACAATAATTAGACATTGTTAATTAACATGATAACGAAGTCATAGCTGCGTACAGGTTAGACAGACAGAGACAAACAGATAGAAAGGTTAGAACTGAACACAGACACAACAGCATGTCCCCAGCCATGGTTGATCCTACAGATATCTGAGAGATTAGCTACACACAGTCCCACACACATCGGCATGTTACCACGATCTTACAGCTGTCTGAGAGATTAGCTACACACAGTTCCACACACATCGGCATGTTACCACGATCTTACAGCTGTCTGAGAGATTAGCTACACACAGTTCCACACACATCAGCATGTTACCATGATCTTACAGCTGTCTGAGAGATTAGCTACACACAGTTCCACACACATCGGCATGTTACCACGATCTTACAGCTGTCTGAGAGATTAGCTACACACAGTTCCACACACATCGGCATGTTACCACGATCTTACAGCTGTCTGAGAGATTAGCTACACACAGTCCCACACACATTGGCATGTTACCACGATCTTTAGTACACAGTCTGTGAGGCTGTGTCAACACCAGAGATATCTCTGAGACCCTGTCTGTGAGGCTGAGTCAACACCAGAGAGATCTCTGAGACCCTGTCTGTGAGGCTGAGTCAACACCAGAGAGATCTCTGAGACCCTGTCTGTGAGGCTGAGTCAACACCAGAGAGATCTCTGAGACCCTGTCTGTGAGGCTGAGTCAACACCAGAGAGATCTCTGAGACCCTGTCTGTGAGGCTGTGTCAACACCAGAGAGATCTCTGAGACCCTGTCTGTGAGGCTGTGTCAACACCAGAGAGATCTCTGAGACCCTGTCTGTGAGGCTGTGTCAACACCAGAGAGATCTCTGAGACCCTGTCTGTGAGGCTGAGTCAACACCAGAGAGATCTCTGAGACCCTGTCTGTGAGGCTGAGTCAACACCAGAGAGATCTCTGAGACCCTGTCTGTGAGGCTGAGTCAACACCAGAGAGATCTCTGAGACCCTGTCTGTGAGGCTGAGTCAACACCAGAGAGATCTCTGAGACCCTGTCTGTGAGGCTGTGTCAACACCAGAGAGATCTCTGAGACCCTGTCTGTGAGGCTGTGTCAACACCAGAGAGATCTCTGAGACCCTGTCTGTGAGGCTGTGTCAACACCAGAGAGATCTCTGAGACCCTGTCTGTGAGGCTGAGTCAACACCAGAGAGATCTCTGAGACCCTGTCTGTGAGGCTGAGTCAACACCAGAGAGATCTCTGAGACCCTGTCTGTGAGGCTGAGTCAACACCAGAGAGATCTCTGAGACCCTGTCTGTGAGGCTGAGTCAACACCAGAGAGATCTCTGAGACCCTGTCTGTGAGGCTGAGTCAACACCAGAGAGATCTCTGAGACCCTGTCTGTGAGGCTGAGTCAACACCAGAGAGATCTATGAGACCCTGTCTGTGAGGCTGTGTCAACACCAGAGAGATCTCTGAGACCCTGTCTGTGAGGCTGTGTCAACACCAGAGAGATCTCTGAGACCCTGTCTGTGAGGCTGTGTCAACACCAGAGAGATCTCTGAGACCCTGTCTGTGAGGCTGAGTCAACACCAGAGAGATCTCTGAGACCCTGTCTGTGAGGCTGAGTCAACACCAGAGAGATCTCTGAGACCCTGTCTGTGAGGCTGAGTCAACACCAGAGAGATCTCTGAGACCCTGTCTGTGAGGCTGAGTCAACACCAGAGAGATCTCTGAGACCCTGTCTGTGAGGCTGAGTCAACACCAGAGAGATCTCTGAGACCCTGTCTGTGAGGCTGTGTCAACACCAGAGAGATCTCTGAGACCCTGTCTGTGAGGCTGAGTCAACACCAGAGAGATTTCGGAGACCCTGTCTGTGAGGCTGTGTCAACACCAGAGAGATCTCTGAGACCCTGTCTGTGAGGCGGGGTCAACACCAGAGAGATCTCTGAGACCCTGTCTGTGAGGCTGAGTCAACACCAGAGAGATCTCTGAGACCCTGTCTGTGAGGCTGTGTCAACACCAGAGAGATCTCTGAGACCCTGTCTGTGAGGCTGTGTCAACACCAGAGAGATCTCTGAGACCCTGTCTGTGAGGCTGAGTCAACACCAGAGAGATCTCTGAGACCCTGTCTGTGAGGCTGAGTCAACACCAGAGAGATCTCTGAGACCCTGTCTTTGAGGCTGAGTCAACACCAGAAAGATCTCTGAGACCCTGTCTGTGAGGCTGAGTCAACACCAGAGAGATCTCTGAGACCCTGTCTGTGAGGCTGAGTCAACACCAGAGAGATCTCTGAGACCCTGTCTGTGAGGCTGATGTCAACACCAGAGAGATCTCTGAGACCCTGTCTGTGAGGCTGTGTCAACACCAGAGAGATCTCTGAGACCCTGGTCTGTGAGGCTGTGTCAACACCAGAGAGATCTCTGAGACCCTGTCTGTGAGGCTGTGTCAACACCAGAGAGATCTCTGAGACCCTGTCTGTGAGGCTGAGTCAACACAAGAGAATCTCTGAGACCCTGTCTGTGAGGCTGAGTCAACACCAGAGAGATCTCTGAGACCCTGTCTGTGAGGCTGAGTCAACACCAGAGAGATCTCTGAGACCCTGTCTGTGAGGCTGAGTCAACACCAGAGAGATCTCTGAGACCCTGTCTGTGAGGCTGAGTCAACACCAGAGAGATCTCTGAGACCCTGTCTGTGAGGCTGTGTCAACACCAGAGAGATCTCTGAGACCCTGTCTGTGAGGCTGAGTCAACACCAGAGAGATTTCTGAGACCCTGTCTGTGAGGCTGTGTCAACACCAGAGAGATCTCTGAGACCCTGTCTGTGAGGCGGGGTCAACACCAGAGAGATCTCTGAGACCCTGTCTGTGAGGCTGAGTCAACACCAGAGAGATCTCTGAGACCCTGTCTGTGAGGCGGGGTCAACACCAGAGAGATCTCTGAGACCCTGTCTGTGAGGCTGAGTCAACACCAGAGAGATCTCTGAGACCCTGTCTGTGAGGCTGTGTCAACACCAGAGAGATCTCTGAGACCCTGTCTGTGAGGCTGTGTCAACACCAGAGAGATCTCTGAGACCCTGTCTGTGAGGCTGAGTCAACACCAGCACCCTTGCTTGCTGATGGTTGAATTCAGTCCTTGCATTGGTAAGCCAGAGCTCTATCCTCTGTGCCAGTAGAGGTAAGACAAGAGTGAATCAGTGGGGAGACTTACCTGCCACCAGCTTCGAACCCCTCGCTGGAAGGACTGCAAGTGAGAGAAAGTGGTCTGCAGGGGCTTCAACACCAGAGCTTGGGAGGCCACAGTCATGTACCCAGTGGATGATCCTAGCATGCACACCGGGTGGGGTGGGGGAATACCAGTGATAACATGAGGCATGACTATATTAAGATGTAGCTATAAGTACGGTCATTCCACTAAAACATGAGTTATTAACTATAACATTAAGATGTAGCAATAAGTACGGTCACTCCACTAAAGCATGATTCATTAACTATAACATTAAGATGTAGCAATAACATAAGTTAATCTGCTAAAACATGAGTCAGTGAGCTATCACATGAGTCAGGTATGACTATAACAAGATGTAGCTATAACATAAGTCACTCTGCTAAAACATGAGTCAGTGAGGTATGAGTATAGCCATATGTAGCAATAACTAAAGCTACTCTGCTAAAACATGAGCAGTAAGCTATAAGATGAGTCAGTAAGCTATACGATGAGTCAGTGAGCTATAAGATGAGTCAGTGAGGCATTACTATAGGAAGATGTAGCAATAACATAAGTCACTCTGCTAAAACATGAGTCAGTGAGCTATAAGATGAGTCAGTGAGGCATGACTATAGGAAGATGTAGCAATAACATAAGTCACTCTGCTAAAACATGAGTCAGTGAGCTATAAGATGAGTCAGTGAGGCATGACTATAGGAAGATGTAGCTATAACATAAGCCACTCTGCTAAAACATGAGTCAGTGAGGGATAACTGTAACATGAGTCAGTGAGGGATAACTATAACATCAGTGAAAGATAACTATAACATCAGGGAGGGATAACTGTAACATGAGTCAGTGAGGGATAACTGTAACATGAGTCAGTGAGGGATAACTATAACATCAGTGAAAGATAACTATAACATCAGTAAGGGATAACTATAACATGAGTCAGTGAGGGATAACTATAACATGAGTCAGTGCGGGATAACTATAACATGAGTCAGTGCGGGATAACTATAACATCAGTGAAAGATAACTATAACATCAGTGAGGGATAACTATAACATGAGTCAGTGAGGGATAACTATAACATGAGTCAGTGAAGGATAACTATAACATGAGTCAGTGAGGGATAACTATAACATGAGTCAGTGAGGGATAACTACAACATGAGTCAGTGAGGGATAACTACAACATGAGTCAGTGAGGGATAACTATAACATCAGTCAGTGAGGGATAACTATAACATCAGTGAGGGATAACTACAACATGAGTCAGTGAGGGATAACTATAACATCAGTGAGGGATAACTACAACATGAGTCAGTGAGGGATAACTACAACATGAGTCAGTGAGGGATAACTACAACATGAGTCAGTGAGGGATAACTACAACATGAGTCAGTGAGGGATAACTATAACATGAGTCAGTGAGGGATAACTATAACATGAGTCAGTGAGGGATAAATGTAACATCAGTGAAAGACAACTATAACATGAGAGTGAGGGATAACTGTAACATGAGTCAGTGAGGGATAACTGTAACATCAGTGAAAGACAACTATAACATGAGTGAGTGAGGGATAACTATAACATGAGTCAGTGAGGGATAACTATAACATGAGTCAGTGAAGGATAACTGTAACATGAGTCAGTGAGGGAAAACTATAACATGAGTCAGTGAGGGATAACTGTAACATGAGTCAGAGAGGGATAACTGTAACATCAGTGAAAGATAACTATAACATGAGTCAGAGAGCGATAACTGTAACATGAGTCAGAGAGGGATAACTATAACATCAGTGAGGGATAACTATAACATGAGTCAGTGAGGGATAACTATAACATGAGTCAGTGAGGGATAACTATAACATCAGTGAGGGATAACTACAACATGAGTCAGTGAGGGATAACTACAACATGAGTCAGTGAGGGATAACTATAACATGAGTCAGTGAGGGATAACTACAACATGAGTCAGTGGGGGATAACTATAACATGAGTCAGTGAGAGATAACTATAACATGAGTCAGTGAGGGATAGCTATAACATGAGTCAGTGAGGGATAACTACAACATGAGTCAGTGAGGGATAACTACAACATGAGTCAGTGAGGGATAACTATAACATGAGTCAGTGAGGGATAACTATAACATGAGTCAGTGAGGGATAACTATAACATGAGTCAGTGAGGGATAACTATAACATGAGTCAGTGAGAGATAACTATAAGATGAGTCAGTGAGGGATAACTATAACATGAGTCAGTGAGGAATAACTATAACATGAGTCAGTGAGGGATAACTATAACATGAGTCAGTGAGAGATAACTATAACATGAGTCAGTGAGGGATAACTATAACATGAGTCAGTGAGGGATAACTATAACATGAGTCAGTGAGGGATAACTAAACATGAGTCAGTGAGGGATAACTATAACATCAGTGAGGGATAACTACAACATGAGTCAGTGAGGGATAACTATAACATCAGTGAGGGATAACTATAACATGAGTCAGTGAGGGATAACTATAACATGAGTCAGTGAGGGATAACTAAACATGAGTCAGTGAGGGATAACTATAACATGAGTCAGTGAGGGATAACTAAACATGAGTCAGTGAGGGATAACTATAACATCAGTGAGGGATAACTATAACATGAGTCAGTGAGGGATAACTACAACATGAGTCAGTGATCACTGAGGTGGTACTAACAAGATGTGCAGGGCAACAAACTTACCCAATGTAGTACTGAGTGACAGAACTGTGGGAATCTGCAGCAAACCGATCAACATACCACCCACAAATGGGGGCCAGGCCCGGGATCCTACCAGGCCACTTCCTGACTGCTCAACCTGAACAATGAAACCAGCAACTCAATGCAGAACAGCCCTGAGACTACAGGCAGGCAATACCAAATAACTCACACACTAGCCCTGACATAACACCTCTCACACACATCATACAACAAAATGAACATACACATTTCTCACATACAACATTTCACATACACCATACAACAAAATTAACACATCATACAATAAAATTGTACAAGAATATGAACACATACAACACTTCTCACATACAACACTTCACATACACCATACAACAAAATTAACACATACATCATACAATAAAATTGTACAAGAATATGAACACATACAACACTTCTCACATACAACACTTCATATACACCATAAAACAAAATTAACACAATGAATGAATCACCAAAAAACGATAAGTAGATTGTGAGCTTTACTAGAACACGATTACAAAAAACAAAATGGACGTTGCGGCCAAAGCCTTCGTCTAGCACAGAACAAACAAACACAAACAGACAACCAACTAACCACATGAGAAACACTACATGAAGATACAAAGGTTACTTATCTGAATCCTGGTTTGATCGAATGCGCCTTCAACGCTTACTGTTTGATGTGAATGAAAGAACCATATGTTTGGTTTAAACTGGTCGATGGGCGACAGGGATTGGCTTAGCCATGCCGTGGGAGGAATGGGGGACGCCCATGTGAGCGAACGGTGAAAAGTGGATTAGCAGTGAACTATAGCCAGTTCTGTGGTGAAGGTGGGATACGCACTCCCGCATATCGCGTAGGAACACAACGGCAGGCGCTTGGAATGCAGTCCACCCTGCGTTGGTTAGCATAGAATGGTATGAGTGCCGGTCGCTCAGAATGCAATGAAAAGCCACCGAACGCAAACTTGCCAAGAAATCAAACGGCCAAAGTAATTTGGGGCAGATTGCTACGTCCTGTAAAGGATATGCTACCATGTCTTTCAAGTGGGCTATACAACTTCGAGGATGGAAAAGAGGGGGGGGGGGGGGGGGGGGGGGGGGGTTGGAAGTTAGATGAAAACTATGTTGGACATTGAGGCCGTGAGGAGAAAGTGAACCCAACTGGAAGATGAGACAGTTTTCCAAAGTCTTCCGATCATGTTTGTGAGATGCGCACGAACAAACTTAACATGCAACAAAATGAATACATACAACATTTCAATCAATCATGTGCCATGCCGGAAAGCATGGGCAGTCATGACTCGCCATTTCACTCGATCACCAGCGTCGTGGATCAGCTCAGTGTTCCTGTCTCGTCCATGCCATGTGGTCAAGCCATCCAGGTATTTTCCTCTCGGTCTTCCTCTTGGTCTGTTCCCTTCGATCTTGCCAGTTGTCACCAAGTTCTCCAATCCATTTCTTCTCATAACATGTCCAAAAAACTTTGACTGTCTACGTCTAATTTCTCTAATGAATTTACGATTTTCATTTGTCTCCTGTAGTTCACACATACATAAAACAACAACATGAACACATACAACACTTTTCACATATATTATACAAAAAAGGAACACATACAACACTTCTCATACATATCATACAACATGAACATAAACAGCAATAATCACATACATATTATACAATTATATGAACACATACAACATTTCTCACATATGCAACAAAATGAACACATACAACAATTCTCATACATATCATACAACAATGAACATAAACAGCACTTATCGCATACATCATACAACAATATGAACACATACAACATTTCTCACTTATACAACAAAATAAACACAATACTTCTCATACATTTCATACAACAATGAACATAAACAGCACTTATCACATACACCATACAACAATATGAACACATACAACATTTCTCACTTATACAACAACAAAATAACCATATACAACACTACACATACTGTCACTGTCATTTACTGCCAATATAGTACCTTGCGGTGTATGTCGGGGGGGGGGGGGGGGTCTTGAGCCTGAGGAATTAAGGGCCGCCTGGCTAGTGCAGTCGCCGCGAACGGTGCGTTTTATTTTTTTCCCCCAACAGAAAAAAACTCCACATCTACCGAGGATTCAAGGAGAATCTGGCATTCTAGCCACTGCTACACATACAGCATACAGCACAATGAACACATACAACATTTCTCACATACACAATAAAATGAAAACATACAACACAATGAACACATACAACATTTCTCACATACACAATAAAATGAACACATACAACACAATGAACACATACAACATTTCTCACATGCACAACACAATTAACACATACAACACAATGAACACATACAACATTTCTCACATACACAATAAAATGAACACATACAACACAATGAACACATACAACATTTCTCACATACACAATAAAATGAACACATACAACACAATGAACACATACATTTCTCACATGCACAACACAATGAACACATACAACATTTCTCACATGCACAACACAATGAACACATACAACACAATGAACACATACAACACAATGAACACATACAACATTTTCACATACACAACACAATGAACACATACAACACAATGAACACATACAACATTTCTCACATGCACAACACAATGAACACATACAACACAATGAACACATACAACATTTCTCACATGCACAACACAATGAACACATACAACACAATGAACACATACAACATTTCTCACATGCACAACACAATGAACACATACAACACAATGAACACATACAACATTTCTCACATGCACAACACAATGAACACATACAACACAATGAACACATACAACATTTCTCACATACACAATAAAATGAACACATACAACACGATGAACACATACAACATTTCTCACATGCACAACACAATGAACACATACAACACAATGAACACATTACAACATTTCTCACATGCACAACACAATGAACACATACAACACAATGAACACATACAACATTTCTCACATACACAACAAAATGAACACATACAACCACAATGAACACATACAACATTTCTCACATGCACAAACACAATGAACACATACAACACAATGAACACATACAACATTTCTCACATACACAATAAAATGAACACATACAACACAATGAACACATACAACATTTCTCACATGCACAACACAATGAACACATACAACACAATGAACACATACAACATTTCTCACATACACAATAAAATGAAAACATACAACACAATGAACAACATACAACATTTCTCACATACACAATAAAATGAACACATACAACACAATGAACACATACAACATTTCTCACATGCACAACACAATGAACACATACAACACAATGAACACATACAACATTTCTCACATACACAACACAATGAAAACATACAACATTTCGCACATACACAACAAAATGAACACATACAACACAATGAACGCATACATTTCTCACATACACAACACAATGAACACATACAACATTTCTCACATACACAACACAATGAACACATACAACACAATGAACACATACAACATTTCTCACATACACAATAAAATGAACACATACAACACAATGAACACATACATTTCTCACATGCACAACACAATGAACACATACAACATTTCTCACATGCACAACACAATGAACACATACAACACAATGAACACATACAACACAATGAACACATACAACATTTCTCACATACACAACACAATGAACACATACAACACAATGAACACATACAACATTTCTCACATGCACAACACAATGAACACATACAACACAATGAACACATACAACATTTCTCACATGCACAACACAATGAACACATACAACACAATGAACACATACAACATTTCTCACATGCACAACACAATGAACACATACAACACAATGAACACATACAACATTTCTCACATGCACAACACAATGAACACATACAACACAATGAACACATACAACATTTCTCACATACACAATAAAATGAACACATACAACACAATGAACACATACAACATTTCTCACATGCACAACACAATGAACACATACAACACAATGAACACATACAACATTTCTCACATGCACAACACAATGAACACATACAACACAATGAACACATACAACATTTCTCACATACACAACAAAATGAACACATACAACACAATGAACACATACAACATTTCTCACATGCACAACACAATGAACACATACAACACAATGAACACATACAACATTTCTCACATACACAATAAAATGAACACATACAACACAATGAAACACATACAACATTTCTCACATGCACAACACAATGAACACATACAACACAATGAACACATACAACATTTCTCACATACACAATAAAATGAAAACATACAACACAATGAACACATACAACATTTCTCACATACACAATAAAATGAACACATACAACACAATGAACATATACAACATTTCTCACATGCACAACACAATGAACACATACAACACAATGAACACATACAACATTTCTCACATACACAACACAATGAAAACATACAACATTTCGCACATACACAACAAAATGAACACATACAACACAATGAACGCATACATTTCTCACATACACAACACAATGAACACATACAACATTTCTCACATACACAACACAATGAACACATACAACACAATGAAAACATACAACATTTCTCACATACACAACAAAATGAACACATACAACACAATGAACACATACATTTCTCACATACACAACACAATGAACACATACAACATTCTCACATACCACAACACAATGAACACATACAACATTTCTCACATACACAACACAATGAACACATACAACACAATGAACACATACAACATTTCTCACATACACAACAAAATGAACACATACAACACAATGAACACATACAACATTTCTCACATACACAACACAATGAAAACATACAACATTTCGCACATACACAACAAAATGAACACATACAACACAATGAACGCATACATTTCTCACATACACAACACAATGAACACATACAACACAATGAACGCATACATTTCTCACATACACAACACAATGAACACATACAACATTTCTCACATACACAACACAATGAACACATACAACATTTCTCACATACACAACACAATGAACACATACAACATTTCTCACATACACAACACAATGAAAACATACAACATTTCGCACATACACAACAAAATGAACACATACAACACAATGAACGCATACATTTCTCACATACACAACACAATGAACACATACAACATTTCTCACATACACAACACAATGAACACATACAACATTTCTCACATACACAACACAATGAACACATACAACATTTCTCACATACACAATACAATGAACACATACAACACAATGAACACATACAACATTTCTCACATACACAACACAATGAACACATACAACATTTCTCACATACACAACACAATGAACACATACAACATTTCTCACATACACAACACAATGAAAACATACAACATTTCGCACATACACAACAAAATGAACACATACAACACAATGAACGCATACATTTCTCACATACACAACACAATGAACACATACAACATTTCTCACATACACAACACAATGAACACATACAACATTTCTCACATACACAACACAATGAACACATACAACATTTCTCACATACACAACACAATGAAAACATACAACATTCGCACATACACAACAAATGAACACATACAACACAATGAACGCATACATTTCTCACATACACAACACAATGAACACATACAACATTTCTCACATACACAACACAATGAACACATACAACATTTCTCACATACACAACACAATGAACACATACAACATTTCTCACATACACAATACAATGAACACATACAACACAATGAACACATACAACATTTCTCACATGCACAACACAATGAACACATACAACACAATGAACACATACAACATTTCTCACATACACAACACAATGAAAACATACAACATTTTGCACATACACAACAAAATGAACACATACAACACAATGAACGCATACATTTCTCACATACACAACACAATGAACACATACAACATTTCTCACATACACAACACAATGAACACATACAACATTTCTCACATACACAACACAATGAACACATACAACACAATGAAAACATACAACATTTCTCACATACACAACAAAATGAACACATACAACACAATGAACACATACATTTCTCACATACACAACACAATGAACACATACAACATTTCTCACATACACAACACAATGAACACATACAACATTTCTCACATACACAACACAATGAACACATACAACACAATGAACACATACAACATTTCTCACATACACAACAAAATGAACACATACAACACAATGAACACATACAACATTTCTCACATACACAACAAAATGAACACATACAACACAATGAACACATACATTTCTCACATACACAACACAATGAACACATACAACATTTCTCACATACACAACACAATGAACACATACAACATTTCTCACATACACAACACAATGAACACATACAACACAATGAACACATACAACATTTCTCACATACACAACAAAATGAACACATACAACACAATGAACACATACAACATTTCTCACATACACAACAAAATGAACACATACAACACAATGAACACATACAACATTTCTCACATACACAACAAAATGAACACATACAACACAATGAACACATACAATATTTCTCACATACACAATACAATGAACACATACAACACAATGAACACATACAACATTTCTCACATGCACAACACAATGAACACATACAACACAATGAACACATACATTTCTCACATACACAATAAAATGAACACATACAACACAATGAACACATACAACATTTCTCACATACACAATAAAATGAACACATACAACACAATGAACACATACAACATTTCTCACATACACAATAAAATGAACACATACAACATTTCTCACATACACAATAAAATGAACACATACAACACAATGAACACATACAACATTTCTCACATACACAATAAAATGAACACATACAACATTTCTCACATACACAATAAAATGAACACATACAACACAATGAACACATACATTTCTCACATACACAACAAAATGAACACATACAACACAATGAACACATACAACATTTCTCACATACACAATAAAATGAACACATACAACACAATGAACACATACATTTCTCACATACACAACAAAATGAACACATACAACACAATGAACACATACAACATTTCTCACATACACAATAAAATGAACACATACAACACAATGAACACATACAACATTTCTCACATACACAATAAATGAACACATACAACATTTCTCACATACACAATAAAATGAACACATACAACACAATGAACACATACAACATTTCTCACATACACAATAAAATGAACACATACAACATTTCTCACATACACAATAAAATGAACACATACAACACAATGAACACATACATTTCTCACATACACAACAAAATGAACACATACAACACAATGAACACATACAACATTTCTCACATACACAATAAAATGAACACATACAACACAATGAACACATACATTTCTCACATACACAACAAAATGAACACATACAACACAATGAACACATACAACATTTCTCACATACACAATAAAATGAACACATACAACACAATGAACACATACAACATTTCTCACATACACAATAAAATGAACACATACAACATTTCTCACATACACAATAAAATGAACACATACAACACAATGAACACATACAACATTTCTCACATACACAATAAAATGAACACATACAACACAATGAACACATACATTTCTCACATGCACAACACAATGAACACATACAACATTTCTCACATGCACAACACAATGAACACATACAACACAATGAACACATACAACACAATGAACACATACAACATTTCTCACATACACAATAAAATGAACACATACAACACAATGAACACACAACACTGGTCAAGAATGACCAACAGTTACCTCCAATGACCAAGGCCTGACCACCTCCACGGCACAGACCACCATACCCAGTGTGGCTGCTAAAGGCAAGGCAATGATAAAGTACGGAGAGCCCAAGAACTCGTCCAATCTGACAAATCAATGAAACAAATAAATGAGATCACCAGACACTTCCTGGAGACAGGACAAGACATGAAAGATTATGCTGGGCTCTTCTGTGGGGTCTAGTATATCCAATGTTGACAAAGATTCGCACAAGTTTTCATGTTCTATTCTGTTTGTTTATTTAAAGTCACACAAATATACATGTAAGAGTGTTCTTTCCATCTTCATGTCTCTCCTCTCTTCTCTTCAGCCTTTCACCTGTCAACGGAGATGATAGCCTCCGACACCGACCATGTCCTGTGAGGACTTGTCCATGTCTGGTTAGATTATGCCGCTGCAGTCTCCCATGAGATGAGGCAGTGAGTCTCACACCAACCCTCCACAACAGTCTCTTCAGACATGCATAGTAGACAGCAGTCTGACTATTATGTGCTTCCATAGCTGGCCCTTGTAGCATGCTTTCTCTAGTCACTCTATCAGATAAGTACAAGAGTGTTCCTCCCTGATTCTGTTTGTTTGTCTCACACAAGAGAATACAGGGTGTTGATGATGATTACCAGTTTGTTTCCCTGTTTGTGTGTAATTCTTGTCTTAGTTCTGTACTTTCTAATTCCCTGTTTGTGTGTAATTCTTGCTTTAGTTCTGTATTTTCTAACTCACTGTTCATGAAATTCTTGCCTTATTTCTTTACTTTCTAATTCCCTGTTTGTGTGTAATTCTTGTCTTAGTTCTGTATTTTCTAACTCACTGTTCATGAAATTCTTGCCTTATTTCTTTACTTTCTAATTCCCTGTTTGTGTGTAATTCTTGTCTTAGTTCTGTATTTTCTAACTCACTGTTCATGAAATTCTTGCCTTAGTTCTGTACTTTCTAATTCCCTGTTTGTGTGTAATTCTTGCCTTAGTTCTTTACTTTCTAATTCCCTGTTTGTGTGTAATTCTTGCCTTAGTTCTTTACTTTCTAATTCCCTGTTTGTAATTCTTGTCCTAGTTCCGTACTTTCTAACTCCTTGCAGTTCTCTAATGTGATGTAATTATAAGTCTCTTTGTCACATCTCCATCTCTCAAACTCCTTGAAACCATAGAAATGATCAATAAATTGACCAGTACTGATTGGCGCTCACAGAAGACACAGGAGAGAAGCATAAATGAGAGAGCACACTAGACAACAGGACCATCACAGCCAATGTGCAAACAATGATTGGCACCTACTGACACCTAAGGCTAGCTACAGGAGTGCCACCTAGTGGTCTGTCAATAAACAAATCATAGACATGAGAACTTGAGCCTAAAGTTGACTTACGTAAAATAGCGATACGGTTTTCTGGGCTGGAGATACTTGGAGACTAGAGGTTCTGTCAGTGCGTACAGGTAAGCTCCGCACAGGCCACCAACGATAGTGAATACTGGAAGTACACAGTTGAGTACTCATATCAGACAGCACACAGTTATATGTTGAGTACAAACATCAGACAGCACACAGTTATATGTTGAGTACAAACATCAGACAGCACACAGTTATATGTTGAGTACAAACATCAGACAGCACACAGTTATATGTTGAGTATAAACATCAGACAGCACACAGTTATATGTTGAGTACAAACATCAGACAGCACACAGTTATATGTTGAGTACAAACATCAGACAGCACACAGTTATATGTTGAGTATAAACATCAGACAGCACACAGTTATATGTTGAGATCAGACAGCACAGTTATATGCTGAGTACAGACATCAGACAGCACACAGTTATATGTTGAGTACAGACAGCACACAGTTTTATGTTGAGTACAAACATCAGACAGCACACAGTTATATGTTGAGTATAAACATCAGACAGCACACAGTTATATGTTGAGATCAGACAGCACACAGTTTTATGCTGAGTACAAACATCAGACAGCACACAGTTTTATGTTGAGTACAAACATCAGACAGATGGGAATATTCTTCAACAAGTGAATTGGTACAATTATCTCGGTACAGTCATAACATCTGATGGGAGATACCTTGAAGAGATTAGAACAAGAATCGCCATGGCGAAAGTAGACTTTAGCAAGATGGAAAACATACTGACCAATAAAAAGATGTCAATCGAAACGAAAAAAAGAGTGTTGAGGGGATACATAGAGCCTGTTCTTTTGTATGGATGTGAAACTTGGACAATGAGCAGTCAAGCTGAAAAACATCTGATGGCATCAGAAATGTGGTTTCTGAGGAAAATGCAAAGAATACCAGGGACAGACAGAAAAACCAATGACCAAGTACTACAGGAGACAAATGAAAATCGTAAATTGATTAGAGAAATTAGACGTAGACAGTCAAAAGTTTTTGGACATGTTATGAGAAGAAATGGATTGGAGAACTTAGTGACAACTGGCAAGATCGAAGGGAACAGACCAAGGGGAAGACCGAGAAGTAAATACCTGGATGGCTTGGCCACGTGGCATGGTCGAGACAGGAACACTGAGCTGATCCACGACTCTGGTGATCGAGTGAAATGGCGAGCCATGACTGCCCACGCTTTTCAGCATGGCACATGAATTGATTTATTTATTTCTATCCTGCCAAACTAAACATGTTTCACTTTCTTGACATAGATAGCGACTGTCACCCCTATCAATCTAGCTCTAGATCTATAAGGTTCAAGATTCTCCTCATCACTCAAGCTCTCACTGTCTGTGTCACTTGAACTGGAAACGTATTCTTGATGAAATTCTGACTCCTCAGAGTCTGAATCAACCAAAGTATCGATCACCTGTTGGACTGTGAAAAGCCTAGACCTACTTCGCTTTCTCGTTGAAGTGCTTGGTTCATCGGCCGCTCATTTCATTGTGAATTTTCAGAATTTTTTCACGTTAAACTACACAGTCAATTCAAATACATTGGGAGCAGACATTTGCAATGGCTAACCATGAGGTTTGACCACGATTGGTTGGTTATTTTTAGTTTGTGACGCATTTTTTTCACGTACTAAGCAAAGTACCAAAAATTAGGTACAGCGGTATAGCAGCAGATTCGGAAATTACCAAAAAATCGGTACAGCGGTCTGGTAGAGTTAAGTGTAACATAAAAGTCACCACAAGCAATGATACGTTACATGTAACTAATTATATATAGTTCATACATACGTGCTTGTGGTATGCCAGCACCAACCTGAATGAACACCATTCCTGGGCACTGTTGACAGAACCAGTGTACAACTCTCTCAGTGTACAGACAACAAACTCAGACACAAACATAAAGTGGGTTAACTGTTGTAAAGCTGTGGTTGTACAATAAAACACTCTCTCAGTGTACGGACAACAAACACAGATACAAACATAACGTGGGTTGAATGATGTAAAGCTGTGATTGTACAAGGAAATCCTCTCTCAGTGTATGGACAACAAACACAGATACAAACAGAACGTGGGTTGAATGTTGTAAAGCTGTGATTGTACAAGGAAATCCTCTCTCAGTGTACGGACAACAAACACAGATACAAACATAACGTGGGTTGAATGTTGTAAAGCTGTGATTGTACAAGGAAATCCTCTCTCAGTGTATGGACAACAAACACAGATACAAACATAACGTGGGTTGAATGTTGTAAAGCTGTGATTGTACAAGGAAATCCTCTCTCAGTGTATGGACAACAAACACAGATACAAACATAACGTGGGTTGAATGTTGTAAAGCTGTGATTGTACAAGGAAATCCTCTCTCAGTGTATGGACAACAAACACGGATACAAACATAATGTGGGTTGAATGTTGTAAAGCTGTGATTGTACAAGGAAATCTTCTCTCAGTGTATGGACAACAAACACAGATACAAACATAACGTGGGTTGAGTGTTGTAAAGCTGTGATTGTACAAGGAAATCCTCTCTCAGTGTATGGACAACAAACACAGATACAAACATAATGTGGGTTGAGTGTTGTAAAGCTGTGATTGTACAAGGAAATCCTCTCTCAGTGTATGGACAACAAACACAGACACAAACATAACGTGGGTTGAATGTTGTAAAGCTGTGATTGTACAAGGAAACTTTCTCAGTGTACGGACATCATTGGCACCTTGCCGTCTTGACAGACGATAGTTTGTGCTTTAAAAAGGCATAATAACTTTTACCCAAGGCGGTAGCCAATGTGACTGATAAGGCCAATTCGCGCTGTAAAAGTTCATTCACAGTGGGTGCATGTGAACACGTGGTTATTTCAACCATCATGCACCACCTTACGTCTCACATGCTCGGTGTGTGACTTATCTGCAATAATTTTCTCCTTTGTCTTTATTCCATTTCTGATGTTTGCCCTCCATGCAACACATTCAGTGGCGACTTTCTCCCAATGTGCATTATCAATGCCTGTATCAATCATGTCCTGCTTACACACATCTTTGTATCGTAGTAGAGGCCGACCCTGAGATCTCTTACCCATCTGTAATTCACCAAAAAAGCATGTCCTTTGGTATTCTACCATCATCCATCCTCCTAAGATGTCCTATCCATCTAAGTCTATGAAGACTGAGCAACCGTCAAACAACCTGATCTTTCCAATACTTCAGTATTTGTGATTTTGTCTTGCCACTTAATACCAAGAATTCTTTGCAGACACCGCATATGAAAGCTGTTTAAACGTTTCTCTTGGTGTGAGTAAGTTGTCCAGGTTTCACTGCCATAAAGAAGAGTACTAAGGACACAGGCTTGATAGACAAGGACTTTTATTTTGGCAGTAAGCTTCCTGTTCTCCTAGACTCTTTTTCTTAACCTGTTCATTGTTGTTGCTGCCTTACCAATCCGGATGTTGATTTCCTGATCTAGGGATAATTTGCTATTTACCACTGATCCTAGATGTGTAAAATGGTCTACCATCTCTAGTTCGGCGTCATCAATAAAGATTGATGGTACCACATGTGCACCTTATGACATAATCTGTGTCTTCCTTTTGCTAATTGTTAAACCAAATTCAGAACAAGCTTTGGAGAATGCAGATAGTAGACATTGTAATTCTTCTTCAGAGTGGGTCGTAACTGCAGCATCATCTGCAAAAAGCAACTCTCTGATCAGTACCCTCCTAATTTTGGTCTTGGCCTTCAATCTCTGAGCATTGTAGAGGCCGCCATCTGAGCGTGAGTGAATGTATATACCACCATCCTGATCACGAAAGGTATATTTCAGTAGAAGTGAAAAGTATATTCCAAAGAGGGTGGGAGCTAGTACACAACCTTGCTTAACTCCACTCTTGATTTCAAACTCTTCAGAAGTTGCACCATCAAACTTGATTATACCCTTCATGCCGGTGTGGAAGATTCCACAATGGACAGAAGAGTTGGTGGGCAGCCAATCTTCTTTAGTGCCTTGAACAGACCCTCACGACTGACCAAATCAAATGCCTTTGTGAGGTCGATGAAGGCAATAAACAGTGGTTGATTCTGTTCACGGCATTTTTCTTGCATTTGTCGCAATGAGAATATCATATCAATGGTAGACCGGTTCTGTCGAAAGCCACACTGTGATTCAGGGTAGACTTGATCTCCTAGGACTTGAAGTCTGCGCAGAACAATTCTGGCAAATACTTTTCCAACAATACACAGAAGTGAGATACCCCTATAGTTGTTGCAGTCGCTCCGATCGCCCTTGTTCTTGTACAGTGTTATGATGCTTGAATCTTTGAAATCTGTGGGACTTGTCCTTCTCTCCAGCATAGCTCTATTAGCTGGTGGATCTGTAGAGTGAGTGTGTCTTGCCCACTCCTGATAACCTCTATTGGAATCCCATCCTTACCTGGAGCCTTGCCAGATGCAAGTTCATTTATAGCACACTTAACTTCTGTTATGGTGGGAAGTGTGTCCAGGTGGTCAAGAGTTGGTAGAGCCTCTATGGCGTTGAGGGCATCATCCGCTAGTTTGGTCTCACTTGAGTAAAGCTCCAAATAGTGCTCTACCCATCTGTCCATCTGCTGTTTCTTATCAGTGATGATTTCTCCAGTCAAGGTTTTCAATGGTGCACTTCTTTTGATCACTGGACCACAGGCTTTCTTTATTCCTTCATACATGCTTCTGATGTTTCCCTTATCACTTGCGATTTGAATGGACTCACATAACTTGATCCAATAATCATTTGCACACTGCCTGGCAGCCTTTTGCACATCCTTCCTAGCTTGCTTTAGCTCACTCAGAGTGTTACGCAATGGTCTTTCCTTGTTTCTTAAGAGAGCTATCTTCTTCTTATCAATCAAGGGCTGCAGAGTCTCGCTGTTTGCCGCAAACCAGTCCTGCCTCTGATGATCCACAGTGCCGTAAACCCCTACAGCAGTTTTATAAAGAGTTTCCTTAAGTTGACCCCACTTTTCACTTACTGTACAATTTTCTGTTGTATCAGTGAAAGCGTCTTCAAGTTGCTGTTGAAACTGAAAGCACTTTTCAGGACCGTGAGTGTTAATAATATTAATCCTGGGGCTAGATTTGTGTTTAGCTGTGTAGATTCTCTTTGGTCTCAGTCTAACCCTTGCAACAACCAAAGAATTATCCGTATCACAGTCAGCACTGTGGTAACTTCGAGTCAATGATATATGGTTCAGATGTTGTCTCCGTGTGATGATAAAGTCCAGCTGGTGCCAATGGCCGGATCTTGGATATTTCCATGTGACCTTATGCAGCTCTTTTGTTTTAAAAAAGGAGTTTGTAATACATAGGTCATTTCTGGTGCAATGCTCCAGTAGCCTTTGCCCATTTTCATTTACATTTCATTTACATACATTTATTGTGTACGGACAACAAACACAGATACAAACATAAAGTGGGTTGAATGTTGCAAAGCTGTGATTGTACAATGAAACACTCTCTCAGTGTACGGACAACAAACACAGATGCAACCATAAAGTGGGTTGATTGTTGTAAAGTTGTTGGTTGTACAATCAAACACTCTCTCAGTGTACAGACAAAAACACAGATACAAACATAAAGTGGGTTGAATGTTGTAAAGCTGTTATTGTACAATCAAACACTCTCTCAGTGTACGGACAACAAACACAGACACAATCATAAAGCTGGTAGACTGTTGTAAAGCTGTTATTGTACAATCAAACACTCTCTCAGTGTACGGACAACAAACACAGACACAATCATAAAGCTGGTAGACTGTTGTAAAGCTGTTATTGTACAATCAAACACTCTCTCAGTGTACGGACAACAAACACAGACACAATCATAAAGCTGGTAGACTGTTGTAAAGCTGTTATTGTACAATCAAACACTCTCTCAGTGTACGGACAACAAACACAGACACAATCATAAAGCTGGTAGACTGTTGTAAAGCTGTTATTGTACAATCAAACACTCTCTCAGTGTACGGACAACAAACACAGACACAATCATAAAGCTGGTAGACTGTTGTAAAGCTGTTATTGTACAATCAAACACTCTCTCAGTGTACGGACAACAAACACAGACACAATCATAAAGCTGGTAGACTGTTGTAAAGCTGTTATTGTACAATCAAACACTCTCTCAGTGTACGGACAACAAACACAGATACAATCATAAAGCTGGTAGACTGTTGTAAAGCTGTTATTGTACAATCAAACACTCTCTCAGTGTACGGACAACAAACACAGACACAATCATAAAGCTGGTTGACTGTTGTAAAGCTGTTATTGTACAATCAAACACTCTCTCAGTGTACGGACAACAAACACAGACACAATCATAAAGCTGGTAGACTGTTGTAAAGCTGTGATTATACAATGGAACTCTCTTGTACAATGGAACTCTCTCAGTGTACGGACAACAAACACAGACACAATCATAAAGTGGGTTGAATGTTGCAAAGCTGTGATTGTACAATCAAACACTCTCTCAGTGTACGGACAACAAACACAGGCACAAACATAAACAGAGAACTGACCGCCCCAGCTACCGCCATCCCACAACCAAGCAGAGCTCCGCCCACAGCCGCACTAGTGACACTTTTAGTCATCAACGATATGATCATATCATCCTGCACAAACTCAAAGTAGTCCAGCGTGGCAGGGATCATGCTCAAGAAGGAGAAACTCAGCATTCCTGACAGAAGCAAAACACAACATCTTCAGTGCAGTTGATTCACACCTGCTTACACAGATCAGCTAGCAATATAATGACAACAACCAAGTTCTTCTTCTTCTTCTCCTCGTGTTTGCTCTTTCATGTTTACACTAACAGATGAGTTCTCGTGCTGTAGTCAATAGTTTTTGGAGCTCCTCTGTTGTTTCATGCAGTTTTAAATGCACTGTCCTCTCATTAGCTTAATGTTAGTTGCATATCCTTCATGTGACATTGCAGTCAACCCCAGCATTGTTTGACTGATTTCCTGGCAAGTTTATGCTTAGTAGTTTGTCATTCTTTTCTAAATGACTGGCACTCATACCATTGTATGAAAACCAGTACAAGATGCTCAGCTTCTAAAATGTCCATAGCTGTGATTCTACTGAACTACACGGGATTGCAATATACGTTTGTAACCCTTTGCCACAGATATGGCTATTCTCACTAGGTACTATCATGAAATGGATAAACCTAGAGCTTATATATTGGATGGGGAGGGAGCTATTGATTGATTGATTGATCTTTATTTTAGAAGGGTTACAAATTGGGCACACAGGCCCGTCTTACATTCGGCCCTTCCAGTCACTCATCTTACAAGGCTACAAACAAGCAGCTGCTGGAGTAAACAATGAGTGTCCATGATATCTGGATATACACAAGAATGTGATGAAAGAAGAGAAATCATGTCCTAACGAAATAGGATTCTAAAGGAATTAATCAGATCAGAATAGGACAAAATGACATTTCATATTTCTGTATTACATATTTATCTGAATATTTAAGTTATTTCATTCTGTTTTACACTTGTGTCTAATATGCTTGTCTCAATATTTCAGGTATTTCTCACTACAGCAGACAACCTGTTTCTCCCACCACTGCAGACCCAAGGACATGTGCACACACACACACACATGCACGCACGCACACACACACACATGCACACACGCATGCACACACACACACCACACACACACATGCACACACAAATCTTGGTACTCACCAACTGCAGAGGCAGACAGGAACATTTTCAGCATGGTGAAGTTGGTAAACAACATCTGCTCTCTAATGATGTGTGGTTCAAACACTAGAGATGAAACAACAGACATCATGATGATTCCATTGAATGGTTCCAACATGAGAATACCACACAAACCAAACACGAGATGTATGACATCTGATGTGCCCCTCTGTATTGTCTCCACCTTCATGCAGTAGAGGGACAGTATGTTTCAATGACCCAACACAGCTATGCTGACAACTGAGTAGCTTCTAATAGGGTCTTGCGTGTCTGGCAGGTCAAGGAGTAGGGTCTAGATGAAGTGAGACACAAACCTGCTGCCTTGTGAGGAGATTGGGGACAGCGATCAATGTCTATCAATATTTTGCTAAAGAGATGGCACCAGATGATGATTATTAAAGTAAATTATAACAGCAGACATGTAAATGGAGGCGGAAAAGACAAGAAGACAAATAGGGTGAGTTGAGATCCCATTGAGAAACAATCTATACAATATTCTACATACTGTACCTCACACACACGATATCTTCATATACTTTACTGTCTCAACACAACCTATACAAATTCTATATACTGTACCTCACACAGACGATACCTCCTTATACTTTACTGTCTCAACACAACCTATACATTCTATACACTGTACAGACAATATCTTTATCTTTGTGTCCTCTATCATCTCAACGTAAATGCCATGGTACTTCCATTACAGTCATGGCAGCTGAGACCATCTCCACGTTTATCTACTCTCTTTGTCGAGCTAATCATCTTTAACAAGAATAACCACTAGAATCCAGGCTAGATGAGCTGATATTAACCACATTTCTACTACAACAAATTCCAGAGAACCAACCTCTACTCTTCTCTGCTGCCAGGCCAAAGACCATCCCTGACATAAAACTGAGCATCAACTGCATCCCAGACCTGAACCATGTCTGTCGTCTGGGCATGTCGTCGCTGATGTCCTTGGAGCTGTCAACTACCCTGTTGTAAGAATCCTGCACATCTTGTGTTCTAGTTGACATTTCTCTTTTATAAGCACCTGGTAACAAACACACATATTTCATTATTAATCATCTTCATGAACTGAGGTGTTGTAGTAATGCAGAAACTACATGCTATTTCTTCTTATAGTCCATGCCGTGTGGCGTTGGTGATCATGTCTGTCTACAGCCTTCTGTCTCATGTACTGTCAATCTTCTTATAGTCCATGCAGTGTGGCGTTGGTGATCATGTCTGTCCACAGCCTTCTGTCTCATGTACTTCAATCTTCTTATAGTCCATGCCGTGTGGCATTGGTGATCATGTCTGTCCACAGCCTTCTGTCTCATGTACTGTCAATCTTCTTATAGTCCATGCCATGTGGGGTTGGTGATCATGTCTGTCCACAGTCTTCTGTCTCATGTACTGCCAATCTTCTTATAGTCAACACTGTGTGATGTTGGTGATCATGTCTGTCCACAGCCTTCTGTCTCATGTACTGTCAATCTTCTTATAGTCCATGCCGTGTGGGGTTGGTGATCATGTCTGTCCACTACCTTCTGTCTCGTGTACTGCCAACCTTCTTATAGTCCATGTCGTGTGGCGTTGGTGATCATGTCTCTACACAGCCTTCTGTCTTGTGCACATGTGTCGATGATGATTATGTCTGTCCACAACCTTCTGTCTCATGTACTGCCAGTCTTCTTATAGTCCATCAGTATGGAATTGGCGATCATGTCTGTCCACAGTCCACTGTCTTGTGTACTGCCAATCATTTCTGATACCAATATTCATGTCATTATATCAAACTGTTTATCATCTTCTCTCTTGGTATCCCCCAGACTCTCCTACCCTCCAATTTTCCTGCTGCATGACGTACTCCAGCTTTCCTCTTCTCATGACATGCCCAAAGTCACGCCACATTGACTATGAATATATCTCATGCCACACTGACTATGAATATATCTCACGCCACACTGACTATGAATGCTGACTCATGCTACATGCAGTAGTACGCAGGTAGGTGTAAAATATGAGATCTCCTGTCACCTGCCTTCTATATGCTAGGTCTCTGTGTGCAACAATTAAACTGGATCTCCGGCATGGCCAATGTTCCATGGATCCCCATGCCTCTCCATAGAAGTGAAGTTCAACTACCAGTCTTGCACACACTCTGTTGATTTAGTTTAGTTTGGTCGACGGATCAACATCACGGCACACGGGTGTGACCCATAAGTTCTACTTCTAACTCAAACCTGAGTCTGGAGAATCTCAGCTCAGTGCACGAACTCCGTAGCACTGGCGAGGATCCTGAAATACTTTGGGTAGATTTTTAACTCAAAATTTTGCGCGGGCAGCAACATTAGGCTACTCTTTTTTTTTATTTCTAACTGCCAAGGGATTTGTCTCATGCGCAAAAATACACACAGGCATCTGATCTCACTACCCAGAGTCCACGGGAAAAAAAATCCCGGCCCTCATCGGGGCTTGAACCCAGCACTCGAGGCGGACATTATACCTCAAGACCCTTGGAGAGAAGGAGGAGACAACTGTAACATAGTCTCCAGGGAGATTGTACTTCAGTACCAGGCCAGAGTAA
>JACEFZ010013498.1:217500-287500 GCA_014155875.1 Cepaea nemoralis
TATTACTTGTTAAATTAAGTGTCAGACCTTTTTGACCTCACATATATACACACAGAATGGAACATCGAGGAAGTAGGTGTCAGCAACTAAAGGCGATAACAACAGACGATTAATTAAACAACTATAGCTAAACTATACTGTGAATTCTTACCCTGTAGAAATCAATACCCAGACAGGAAGAAGTCGTTATTCACCGCGATAACATATCCAATGATGCCACGAAACGTCAGTAAACTTCATGTTCCTGTTGGTCTGTTTTGTAGACACGGCATCATGTTTGACAAATTGTCGCCAACATACACCACCAGAAAGTGTTTCAAACACCAGACGGGAACATCGAGACCGATATTGTTGTTTTATATGCGTAGTTACTGCCAGCTGTTGGCTCTCATGCGTGACTAAATGTGTGAAGTGTTTGATATCTGCAGCCTCTGATCCGTGACTTTCAATGTCAGCAACGTCTGTAGTGGCAGCTAGAGTAGTTGTGTTTCTGTTATGTTGTGTTTATGTTTATGTTAATGTTATGTTATAACTTATATTTACGAGGGGAAGTCAATAAGGAAGCCACAAATGGCTGTAGAAAAATAACTAAATATGATAACAACTTGAAACCAGTTTATTTTTATACATACATCGTCCCTTTATTTCTCAACATAATTTCCACCAACATTGATGCACTTATCCCATCGTTTTTTAATCCTCCCCAAACCGGCGCCTAAAAATTCCTGCTCTGTTTTCTAAACCACGTTTTCACTTCACATTCAACTTCGGCGTCATTCGCGAAATGTCTCCCGCCAAGGTGGGTTGTCAGTGTTTATGCTGACAAATGTTTGTCCCGTAAAGCGGTGCATAGCTGGGTATAAAAAGTTACGGGGTCGAGTCAATAAGTAAGTCACACAGTTCTGTGGGATGGCAGGTAAATGAAAACAAAGCACGCAGTTCTATGCAGCCGGCTTGGGAGGACTGATAAAACGATGGTATAAGTGCATCAATGTTGGTGGAAATTATGTTGAGAAATAAAGGGACAATGTACGTATAAAAATAAACTGGTTTCAAGTTGTTATCATATTTAGTTATTTTTCTACAGCCATGTGTGGCTTACCTATTAACTTACCCTCGTGTGTGTATGTTAAGTTATGTTTATGTTAAGTTATGATGTATTTATGTTTATGTTTATGTTGTATTATGTTTATGTTATGTGGAACGACATCAGTGTACATTCCCATGCGTGCTCCATCGCCGGATGCAGCAGACATACCAGAGTATCCTTGCTCATTGTTCCCATAAGGCGGGGGTGGGGGGGGGGGGGGGGGGGGGGGGGGGGGGGGTCACCAAACTACGGCCCGCGGGCCAGTTCCGGCCCGCGATCTCAGTTCATCCAGCCCACCGAGGGTATTCGAATTTGCTTGATTAAAACGTATGAAACACGTGACATCGTGATACAATTTAAATTTAAATATTATGTTTAGAATACTAGGAGTTCTTCACACGTACGGAGACCTCCTGGCTGCAGTGTGCCTTACATTTACTATTTTCAATTTAATTATTGAATCTAGATTTTTTTGTTTATTGCAATGTTTGCTTATTTCGCGCCATCACAAGTCCTTCCTCGTCTCATGGTAACTCCGCCTGCGCTCTGAGATTACCATGGTTTCCAAGGCAACACACACGAACATGCATCTTTCCCGCCCCCTGATGTATCCGGCTGTCAACACAGGTCCATACATATTTACTTGTTTTGTTGATGTCTTGGCAAGTTTACGTTCAGTAATTTTCCATTGTTTTCTGAACGACAGGCACCCATACCATAGCATAAAAACACCAGCACAAAGCATCTACTGCCAAATCGCGCACTGCGTGTTTCGAAAGCGGGTACACGGGATTACGAACCGCGTCTGTAAGCCTCTGCTATGGAGACCGGCGCAAGTATTGTACAAATGAGTATGCGGCCCGCGCTTGTCATTTTCTCAGTTATCCAGCCCGCCGTGAATAAAGTTTGGTGACCCCTTCCATAAGGAGATGATTATGGTCTCTCTCTCTCTCTCTCTCTCGCTCTCTCTCTCTCTCTCTCTCTCTCTCTCTCTCTCTCTCTCTCTCTCTCTTTCCCTCGAAGGCGGCATCCGTGTGCTTGGCCAGGCTTCACTCCCAGTTCATACAGGCGGGCTAGAGCCGGTGTCTCTTTAGTATACGTCAAAGGAGTCCCTACTGCAATGATGATATCAGCCCTGCCCATGCTTCCTCCCGTGTGCGTTGGGGCATTATTTACCAGCTGGTCTGCGAGTTCGTTATCTCTTACTCCGGCAGAGTAACCCTTACTGCCAGAGGAAACGTTTTAAAGACACTCTGAAAATCTCACTGAATGCTTTTGGAATTCATCATGACACCCGGGAGACTGCAGCTAGAGACCGAAATTCGTGGCGTGCATCATTACGCAAGGGTGCAGTCACTTGTGAGGCAACCAGGACTGCAAGAGCTGTGAAGAAAAGACAGAACAGAAAAACCACTGCAGAAAATCCTCCCCCAGAAACGTCAAGCATTCTTTGTCCACATTGTCAAAGAACATTTCGAGCTAAAATAGACCTTATCAGCCATATTAGAACTCACGGCTCCATACTTTCACCCCACTGGATGAAATCAATGGTCATCATCATTCTTGATGGACAAACAACACTCCGGCATGTCAGTGTGTGCATCCAGGTGTGTGATGTCAGGCGCGACTTCTAAATGTTGTCTATTCATTCTGAGGGAAAACTGCCAGTTGCAGTTTTCTGTAGCATGTCCACTGAGTCGGACATGATTGCGACGTGTGTGACATTCTGTTCTGCAGCCCATGCGAGTGCCCTGGAGGCAGCAGTGATCTCCATTGCGGAAAGAGCAGTGGGTAGACGCTCGCCTGTTTGCCCGGTGGCGATGGCTTTGAACCCGCATCGAGGCGGATTTTAAAAGTTGACCTGGGACCTGGGTTTCAGGTTGACCTAATTCTAGCCATCGAGTACGGTTGGTCTATAGATAGACATATGGGACTGGGACCATACTTACATGTAGAATAGACCCCAGTGTGTACAAGGACTATTATGGTGTGTAAGACTGTGTGACTGTGGCGAGCTTGTTATGACTTGTCGCTATTTCCAATCAGTGAATGAATCGATCTGTTTAACCAAATCGCACTTACGGAAAATCAACACCTGTGAGATTAGATGCTTGAGGAGAGCTTGTCGCCATTTCCAATCAGTGAATGAATCGATCTGTTTAACCAAATCAAACTTACGGAAAATCAATACCTGTGAGATTAGATGCTTGAGGAGAGCTTGTCGCTATTTCCAATCAGTGAATGAATCGATCTGTTTAACCAAATCACACTTACGGAAAATCAACACCTGTGAGATGAGATGCTTGAGGAGAGCTGCCAACTTAACTATCCGAGACCGAGTAAGAAATGATGTTATCAGACAGACAGTGGGATCAACACCTAGTACCACATATATTGAAAGATACAAGATCAAACGGTTTGGCCATCTCGTTAGAATGCAACAATATCAACCACCAGCACAGGCCTTACATCAAAGAAGATCTGTTACGAGAGAAAGAGGACGACCGAGAAGAAAATGGATTGACGACATCAAAGACATTGTATAATCACACGGAATGACACTATCCAGTGCCACCCACCGCGCACCAATTATTCCTCCCCATGACACTTGACGGCAAAAGTGAAATATGATGATGCTGATGCTTTAGTGGGAAGAGAAGACTCCACACTAGAAACCATGCTTTGAAGTCAAGCTTAGTCCACACACACACTATTTCTGGCATCAATGGAATGAATTTTGCCTGTCGATTAGCTTTCTCTAATACCAGTGTCCCTCTCCCTCAGGCGAACCCACTCCGACCTCTGAGGTAAACCAGGTCCTTTGATTTCTTCTGAGGGAGATCGCACACATATTGCCATGTCCCGAGTGCAGTGATGACAGTGTTGATACCAAACTCTGCAGTATAATGTGTGCTCATAACACGGAGGATAGGCCGTTCAGCTGTTAAGGTCTTTGGGGTGTTTATGCTTGTGGCTACGGTTTGCTTACGCATTTTCTTTATGTTAGGCTGGTAGTGCATGGTTCCGTCGCCCTGCTACTGAGATGAGTGCGTGGAGCGACACTGTGAATTTCGTTTGGAGTGCTTTTACATCTGTCCACGGTTTGTACCGTGAACTGCATGTTCAGAAAAATGGCGGCCGGTAGATTGCTGAACTAACTGGATTTGCCTTATGCAGTAATGTGTGGCTGTTGGTTTTCTAGTGACTGCCGCTTCCATCGACGATGAACTTTATTTTTTTGTGGCGGACTTTTATGTTGGCATTGTGGTAGCGGCATTGTGCACAGTATAGCTGTGCATGCTGTTGGTTTGTTCGAGACTCCTGTCTCTTCCACTTTACACATGGGGCAGTGAGGAGCATTTTCTGTGATATTCACTGGCACAGGAACACATCGTTATGGGGCGACTCTTTGCCCTGAAGTTGGAACCGCGACTAACATAACTGGTATGATCAGTTGTTATAGGCTGGCGTGGATATTAATGAGGAGATCGCAGCATCTATGTTTCTGTCCTCAGTGTGATGATGATGATGATGATCGTCACTCACTATCACTATTCGAGTTGTTCTCCGTATGTTTATTTCCCGTTTCTCCAGTTTATTTCCCGGACGAGTTTTGGAAAACGGGAGTTAGTATTGGTTAACGGATGGGGATAGAAACACCTGTTTCCGATAGCTAGTGTTGTGGTGAAGACAGTCGTCTTCCTAAATAGTAATCATTTCACTTCGACCCGTTCACCATGGCGTCTTCCATGCCAGGCGAGGATGGTATTCCCAGGGAGTTGAAGGAGAAGTTGGCAACGTTTGATACACACCTGTCGGAGCTGGAGGCTGGACTCGCACCCTTGCTGGCGGTGAATCGCCTCGATCTCAGCACAAAGGTAAGACTAAGACATCGTGACTGTTAGTGTTGAGCTGTTGTCTTTAACAACAAACATTCAGTTCAAAAACATCTTAATCCTGCTTCTACTTATTGTCAGTCATCAATAAAGCTGACGGAACAAAATTTAACAACAGTAAGTACCTGCTCTGTCTTATAAAGGGATATAAATATAATATATTAATTATTATTATATAATAAAAAATTAATCTGAAAAATGCTGATTTTGACTTCAACGCCCTGTAGTAAGGGATATGCAAAAAAAAATAATTGTTTGTGACTGTTTCAAATATTTAAATAAATTCACAACAGGAAAACATCGTTTCAAAATAATAATATTATTATATATATATATTATTCCTGTTGTGAATTTATTTAAATATTTGAAACAGTCACAAACAATTATTTTTTTTGCACATCTTTTACAGGAAGTTGAAGTCAACATCAGCATTTTTCAGCTGCTGTTGATGTACTAGGCAAGATTACGCTGATTAGTTTGCCATTGCTTTTTGAGCGACCAGCTCCCATACCCGTTAAGTTTAAGCTACTGACGCGGAGAGAACTGCTACCGATTCTTGCGCAGGTTATGTTACTCACGAGAATATACAGGATTACGGAGAAAGACGTTAACTCCTACGCCAGGGAGACCGGCTCACAAACAATATATATGCATAATTTTATATCAGATGATAATGATATGGGAGGCTCTATTCGCAATGGAATTGCGAATAGAAAAAAATTATATTCGCAATCGAATTGCGGGAAGTAACAAATATGTTACAGCGTCTGCTCACTAGTCAATTTTAGTTTGGGCCATTAAGAAGTCTAAGAAGGTGGTTAATTTAAATAGGAATGTTCACTGTTGCGAGTTTAATTCTTACTTCTGTCCGTTCTTTTGGCATCCCGTTTTATTTTTACATTACGTTAGTCCTGTTTAAATATCAAGAATAATTTTTCAGAACTGGTATCCCCATTACAAATAACGATCCCTACAAATAATTGTGTCCCCAGGCGAGTTGAAAATTTTTTAACTTTCGTCTCTGTACACTTACTGTTACCAGGCATCCATGTTTGTTTACGTTACCGTCCTACTATTTATGTCCTGATAATATCGCAGCAGTGATGATTCTCCTAATTTGACACTTTCTATGGCCTCCAGTAATATACTTCGCCTCAGAGAGACATGATTAAGCAATTCAAACACCAGGCCTTCCACTGACTGGCCTCATGAATGGATAAGGAAATGCTATGCATATAAAGTGCAGGAAAACCAGGTATATATGAAGCAGATGGAAAAGAGAGAGGCGAGAGATAGATAACGAAGATATTGTGAGAGACAGAGATATGAGAAAGATGTATTTTAAGACATTAAAGAGTGGTAAAGACAAGAAAGGGAGAGGTGGGAGATCGAGACTTAGAGAGAGAGAGAGAGAAGAACTCGTGTTCGGATGGCTAAGCGCCTTTCCCGAGACAACAAAAATAGAGGACAGATAAGAACAGAAAGACAAGTGCGCAGGTTCTTGTGCAGCAATATAAACAACACCTAATACACAAAATCTGTAGAAAACATGCCTAAAGCGAAATCATCAGACTAGCATTGGTGTCACCTAATTCCTGAAAATGAAAAAAAAAATGTTGCCTCCCCGGCGGGGAATCGATCCTCTTGCTCCCGTGTACCAGGCTGAGACTCTAACCACTATGCTACTGAGGACACGTTAATAGATTAACAAAATATTGTAATATGGAAACACGCAAGGGAATAATCACGTGACCTACTTCTATTGCGAATATAATTTTTTTCTATTCGCAATTCCATTGAATTCACCTGACAAGATAAACACAGAAAAATATGCCAGGCAATAAATCATGCACTATTTTGTTTGTGACTTCTGTGTTTACATTTACTAAGGTAATAACAGTAATACATTGTTTTGAATTTGACTAATGATTTTTTTATAAAGGCAACCCTCACAAGGCGAAGTAAACAATGTACTTGATAATAAACTCATACTCTTTTTTCCCCCGATATACTATTACCGGATCCCCGTTCAACCTCAGATGAGTTATATTAGGGTCCATCCCTGGCTCAGATTAATAATCCTGTGACTGAATTAGCCACACATAGGTCGATATTAATTTGAAAGTGATTGTCATGATTGTCCAAAGAGGGTAATGGGATGCATGATACATGGCAAAATATTTCATGCAAAAAATCATGCAATATATTGTTTGTGTCTTGATAATTCAAATATTTTGTGTGTGAATTAATTAAAATAGATATAGTAGAGCAGAATACACATATGGTGACATGTGCATGGAATCTAATGGTTAAACTAATCACATTAAACACGCAACAAACTGCATGTTTGCCTTGTCTTTTGACTGTAAATATTAAGAAGTAGCCATCACAGTTTTAACTTGAGCCTTGAGATCTTCAAACTAACTCCTTGTTTGGAAGGAACTAGTTAAAGTTTCCCTAACTAGTGACAGGTTTGGCCGGCTCAGAGATTGTGAAGTACAGATAACTATCTGGTGGAAGCTTGTAGTGTGTGAAAGCTCTTCCTGAGCATGAAGTTCATGAACACAAGGACATGCACTGACCAAGTAGTTGTCCTTTTGTTGCATTTTCTGAGGCTTTCTACAACCAGCAAACATGAGCATCCTTACTGTGATTACAATGCAGGAGGCATAATTCCCATACCCGTCACTGAGTTTTCTTGCAGTTTATGAGCGAACATATTTCTGTGTGAATTTGTATTTGTAATTATTCTGTTATATTAAAAAGAAAACAAATCTTAAAACATTAAGAATATTTGTTTCATAGCATTTACTGTTGTGTTATATTATTACCTTTGACGTCACCACAAATTGAGCATTTCCACGCCTCCTCAGCTCTCCGATGCAGCAGGCATGTCAAGGTATCTCTTCTCACTACTGCCATGTCCTGTCTAGATCTCAAAGACCTGCACAAGTCGGATGTGTTGGCTGAAAGGCACAAGTTGGCAAACAGGCACAGCACAACTACATCCGAAAAAACACTCTGGATGAATGCAGAAGAAATAGAAGAAGAAGATCTTCAAGACAGCATCAACACGCTTGGCCAGGCTTTACTTTCAGGCCGTGTAACACTCTGGATGAATGCAGAAGAAATAGAAGAAGAAGACCTTCAAGACAGCATCAACACCCTTGGCCAGGCTTTACTTTCAGGCCGTGTAACACTCTGGATGAATGCAGAAGAAATAGAAGAAGAAGACCTTCAAGACAGCATCAACACCCTTGGCCAGGCTTTACTTTCAGGCTGTGTAGTGGAGCTATCTATTGTCAGTCTCGTCATATCCCCAACCAAGTTCATACTGCATTGGCTATATTAGCCCTGTTCATGCTTCTTCCATTTGCATTGGTGCATTATATGCCAGCTGGTCCCCTTGTTCTTTACCTTGTACTGTGGCATGTCCATGTTCTTACACACAGGTTAGTGCTGCCAGGTACAACTTGATTTTACTGTTCATCCATTTACAGCACAGAATGCAGGTTGCAATTTTCCGTAGCTTGTTCATGGAGACTAATATCACCAGAAGTAGAATAAAAAATACTAAACATTATTTAGGAGCCAGCCCCCCTTTTCTAAGGAGCCATCATATTTGTTTTTACTAATATATGTTAAAAATGATAGCAAATGTAGGCATTTATTGGTGACTGGCACTGTGAATGTTCTAGCCGTGGATATGATTGTCATGTGCGGGAATTCCTGATCTACTGCCCACGTAAGGGCTCTGGGGGCAGCAGTGATCTCTGAAGTTGTTTTTGATGTAGTTGTCTGGAATGATGCCATGATCTTTGTTGGTTGTTTCTCCATACTTTGTGCTGGGTGTGCTCATGCTGACCTTGAACCGCATTTCATGGATCTATTTGTGAGGGTTGGCAAAAGTCTCTGTCTAATCATGCTGCTGTTGTTGTCACTGCTAGAGTTGTCATAAACAATGACCATATTGTCATACGTGTGATTGAACACACTTCTACTGTTAGTCCACTTTAGGAAATGTCTGTGTTTTCCCTTGTCTCTAAAATCTGTTCCCACTCCCAAGCCATTCAGAAGTTGTACTAGCTTGCTCTACAGCATCTGTAATATGTCTGACAAGTACAATTCTGTTATTTTAAGTGTGCATATTTCTCAACTGATATTTGTATTTTATTATTTTGTAGCTGGAAGCCATTGATGAAGCCAAGACCGATCTTGTAGCAGCTTATGCAATCAATTCCCTGTTCTGGAGTAAGTATCTATACACACACATCGTACAACAAACAATTCTCTGTTCTGGAGTAAATATCTACACACACACACACACACACACATCTGACTACAAACAAGATAATCTAGTCTAACATTCTTCTCTCCTCTTCCCCAACCCCTGAGACTGCTAGGGAAGTATCGGCCCAGCCAGGCATGCCCAGCCCTCTGTAGACTGGTTCATGGTTGGTTGCATGTCGGCTGGTTCATGGTTGGTTGCATGTCGGCTGATATCTTCTGTGGTGTGTTAGCCAGTCTGATATTCATCAATAGATGCCATGCCGATAAGTGTGGGCGGTCATGTTTTTCTATCTCACACAATCACCAGAGTCGTGGATCAGCACCGTGTCCTTGTCTCAACCACACCACATGGTCAAACCTTCCAGGTATTTACTTCTCTGCCTTCCCCTTGTTCTTTTCCTCTCAATGTCACCAATTTATTTCTTCTCATAATGTGTCAATACAATTGTGACCGTCTACGTTTAATTTCTTTAATCCGTTTACGATCTTCATGCTCAGGAACGCGAACGCAGAGGTGTTTCCAAGGCACCAGGTTCTATACTGGCCAAGACCTACTAACATGTCCTAGCCGTTCGTCCTGGGCAATAGATCCCTTTGGGTCCTGGCTAACATAGTTGGATTGCTGATTCTTCCAAAGTCGGAGAGTATCTGCCCGCACGGCGAGGAACCACCAGTCTGCACAACAATAAGCCAGACATGGGACAACGGATACTCACACAAACCTCAGTCCGGTATGACATCACGCTGATGTTGGACAACAGGATGTCTTCATCTGACATACAGGGCTTCATGCTGGAGTTCACAGCCAGCGACCGCAAGCAAGCAAGCATGCTCAGGGGGTCCACAGTGTTGCTGTTCTGAACTTACCCTGTGGGGGAAACACATGGGGCGTAGTTCAACATGACACGCCCAGGGGTTACATGGTGTTGCTAGACTCATACATCACTTGGCACTGGGTGCGTGATATGGTCATGTTTTCATACATCACTCGGCACTGGGTGGGTGATATGGTCATGTTTTCATACATCCCTCGGCACTGGGTGGATAACGTGGTCATGTCCTGGTTCCCATGTTAGCCTGGATCGACCTGGCAGCCCAGGTCCGTTTAAATAATCCACCTCAATGTGGGTTCCTAGCCACGACCAGCAAGCGGACAGCTAGCCAGCCATTGTGTTAGCCTGGCTGCCCGAGTGCCACATCAGGGAACCCGGAGGGCAAGGGTCAACCACAGTAGTAGTCACAGAAGTGTACCTGTCTGACACGTGTCTCATGAAATGTCTTATCTCCCACAGCATACCTCATATCTGACACATGTCTCATGAAATGTTTTATCTCCCACAGTATACCTCATATCTGACATGTGTCTCATGAAATGTCTTATCTCCCACAGTATACCTCATATCTGACACATGTCTCATGAAATGTTTTATCTCCCACAGTATACCTCATATCTGACACGTGTCTCATGAAATGTCTTATCTCCCACAGCATACCTCATATCTGACACATGTCTCATGAAATGTTTTATCTCCCACAGTATACCTCATATCTGACACGTGTCTCATGAAATGTCTTATCTCCCACAGTATACCTCATATCTGACACATGTCTCATGAAATGTTTTATCTCCCACAGTATACCTCATATCTGACACGTCTTATGAAATGTCTTATCTCCCACAGTATACCTCATATCTGACACATGTCTCATGAAATGTTTTATCTCCCACAGTATACCTCATATCTGACACGTGTCTCATGAAATGTCTTATCTCCCACAGTATACCTCATATGCATGTCTGTTCTCCCACAGTATACCTCATATCTGACATGTGTCTCATGAAATGTCTTATCTCCCACAGGATACCTCATATCTGACACATGTCTCATGAAATGTTTTATCTCCCACAGTATACCTCATATCTGACACGTGTCTCATGAAATGTCTTATCTCCCACAGTATACCTCATATCTGACACGTGTCTCATGAAATGTTTTATCTCCCACAGTATACCTCATATCTGACACGTGTCTCATGAAATGTTTTATCTCCCATAGTATACCTCATATCTGACACGTGTCTCATGAAATGTCTTATCTCCCACAGTATACCTCATATCTGACACGTGTCTCATGAAATGTTTTATCTCCCACAGTATACCTCATATCTGACACGTGTCTCATGAAATGTCTTATCTCCCACAGTATACCTCATATCTGACACGTGTCTCATGAAATGTTTTATCTCCCACAGTATACCTCATATCTGACACGTGTCTCATGAAATGTCTTATCTCCCACAGTATACCTCATATCTGACACATGTCTCATGAAATGTCTTTTCTCCCACAGTATACCTCATATCTAACACATGTCTCATGAAATGTCTGTTCTTCCACATGTCTCATGAAATGTCTTTTCTCCCACAGTATACCTCATATCTGACACATGTCTCATGAAATGTCTGTTCTCCCACATGTCTCATGAAATGTCTTATCTCCCACAGTATACCTCATATCTGACACATGTCTCATGGAATGTCTTTTCTCCCACAGTATACCTCATATCTGACACATGTCTCATGAAATGTCTGTTCTCCCACATGTCTCATGGAATGTCTTTTCTCCCACAGTATACCTCATATCTGACACGTGTCTCATGAAATGTCTTTTCTCCCACAGTATACCTCATATCTGACACATGTCTCATGAAATGTCTTTTCTCCCACAGTATACCTCATATTTGACACGTGTCTCATGAAATGTCTTTTCTCCCACAGTATACCTCATATCTGACACATGGCTCATGAAATGTCTGTTCTCCCACATGTCTCATGGAATGTCTTTTCTCCCACAGTGTACCTCAATGTGTGTGGTGTCAACCCCAAGGAGCATGCAGTGAAGCAAGAACTGGTCAGTCAGTGATGTATTTAATGTAGTCAATGTATTCATGTTCAGTTGAGTGTTGAACACAAACAAGTGCTGGGCTATACACACCCACAACAAACATGAGCAATAAGTAACTTACCATGGGGAGAACAATTCAGACTAGACAGAGGAACAATATGATGTCATGGAATCAGTTCTCACAGTTACAATGTCAACTGTGGACAAGAACTGGAGAACAGGAATCCCAAGACTGGACTACGTGGGAAGCAGCAGAGCAAGAGTACTGTGGCCCTCAGTCCTGGAACAGGTACACAAATGATGGAACACAGTCTCCACGATTGTGAGCTCCATCAAATTGGCGACAGATTGCCAGCTGTACAAGAGAGCGGTCCAGTATTGCCAAGACACATCAACATTTGTTGTTAGTATTCTAGATAACGGGGATGTTGTTGAGCTGTATGTGTCACGTTTCAAGTAATTGGAAATATGATAGAAGTAGGTAGTTGTACTGAATGTGATATCAGCCATGTTGATGTGTTTGTTTCAACAGTCGCGGATACAGAGTTACATGACTCGTGTTAAGGAGATCGAGGACAAGAAGAAGGCACCTAAGCTGAACAAGGAGGTCAGCAAACGCTACTTGAGAGCAGCTTTATGGAAGGCAGCGCAGCACAAACCAGAGGAAGGTAAATCACTGTGACATAAATAGATACATTCACTTATTTTTGTTAATTTGGAGGAGGTTGGGGGGGGGGGGGGGGGGGAGAGAACAAGTCATCTATAGAGGGTGTCTTAAAGCTCAGCCTTTCAAGAATGTATGTTTAGTTTAACATGTGGTTGTTTGGTCACAATCACCACCAGGCATGTGGTTGTTTGGTCACAGTCACCACCAGGCATGTGGTTGTTTGGTCACAATCACCACCAGGCATGTGGTTGTTTGGTCACAATCACCACCAGGCATGTGGTTGTTTGGTCACAATCACCACCAGACATGTGGTTGTTTGGTCACAGCCACCTTGTGAGATAAGGCCATAACTCAGGAGCTTTACTGTACAGACAACTGGAAAAAGAACAGCTAGGCATTCAAAAGTATAAATAAGAGATTCTTGGAGTTGAAGCTTGAACCTGGCATAACAGGACAGGATGGCTAGCAGGGAGACAGTGACAACTAGACATAATGCTAAAGCCTCCAGACAAGATAGCTAAAGAATAGTACACCATTTGCTTGGACAAGTATAGAGCATAGACATGCTGGGGACCTGCTGAATGAGCACCTCAGGTAGTCGGTGAGGGACTGAAGGCCAGACTGTCACATGTCACTGAGAGGCTTGAGACCAGACTCATATGTCACTGAGAGTCTTGAGATCAGACTGTCATATGTCACTGAGAGGCTTGAGACCAGACTGTCACATGTCACTGAGAGGCCTGAGAACAGACTGTCACATGTCACTGAGAGGCTTGAGAACAGACTGTCACATGTCACTGAGAGGCCTGAGAACAGACTGTCACATGTCACTGAGAGGCCTGAGAACAGACTGTCACATGTCACTGAGAGGCTTGAGAACAGACTGTCATATGTCACTGAGAGGCTTGAGAACAGACTGTCACATGTCACTGAGAGGGTTGAGACTAGACTGTCACATGTCACTGAGAGGCCTTGAGACCAGACTGTCACATGTCACTGAGAGGCCTGAGAACAGACTGTCACATGTCATTGAGAGGCTTGAGATCAGACTGTCACATGTCACTGAGAGACTTGAGACCAGACTGTCACGTGTCACTGAGAGGGTTGAGACCAGACTGTCATATGTCACTGAGAGGCTTGAGAACAGACTGTCACATGTCACTGAGAGGGTTGAGACTAGACTGTCACATGTCACTGAGAGGCTTGAGACCAGACTGTCACATGTCACTGAGAGGCTTGAGACCAGACTGTCACATGTCACTGAGAGGCTTGAGACCAGACTGTCACATGTCACTGAGAGGCTTGAGAACAGACTGTCACATGTCACTGAGAGGCTTGAGAACAGACTGTCACATGTCACTGAGAGGCTTGAGAACAGACTGTCACATGTCACTGAGAGGCCTGAGACCAGACTGTCACATGTCACTGAGAGGCCTGAGACCAGACTGTCACATGTCACTGAGAGGCCTGAGACCAGACTGTCATATGTCACTGAGAGGCTTGAGACCAGGCTGTCATATGTCACTGAGAGGAAGGAGACCAGACTGTCATATGTCACTGAGAGGCTTGAGATCAGACTGTCACATGTCACTGAGAGGCTTGAGAACAGACTGTCACATGTCACTGAGAGGGTTGAGACTAGACTTCACATGTCACTGAGAGGCCTGAGAACAGACTGTCACATGTCATTGAGAGGCTTGAGATCAGACTGTCACATGTCACTGAGAGGCTTGAGACCAGACTGTCACATGTCACTGAGAGGGTTGAGACCAGACTGTCATATGTCACTGAGAGGCTTGAGAACAGACTGTCACATGTCACTGAGAGGCTTGAGAACAGACTGTCACATGTCACTGAGAGGCCTGAGACCAGACTGTCACATGTCACTGAGAGGAAGGAGACCAGACTGTCACTGAGAGGAAGGAGACCAGACTGTCATATGTCACTGAGAGGCTTGAGATCAGACCGTCACATGTCACTGAGAGGAAGGAGACCAGACTGTCATATGTCACTGAGAGGCTTGAGATCAGACTGTCACATGTCACTGAGAGGCTTGAGAACAGACTGTCACATGTCACTGAGAGGCTTGAGACCAGGCTGTCATATGTCACTGAGAGGAAGGAGACCAGACTGTCACATGTCACCGAGAGGCTTGAGATCAGACTGTCACATGTCACTGAGAGGCTTGAAAACAGACTGTCACATGTCACTGAGAGGCCTGAGACCAGACTGTCACATGTCACTGAGAGGAAGGAGACCAGACTGTCATATGTCACTGAGAGGCTTGAGACCAGGCTGTCATATGTCACTGAGAGGAAGGAGACCAGACTGTCATATGTCACTGAGAGGCTTGAGATCAGACTGTCACATGTCACTGAGAGGCTTGAGAACAGACTGTCACATGTCACTGAGAGGGTTGAGACTAGACTTCACATGTCACTGAGAGGCCTGAGAACAGACTGTCACATGTCATTGAGAGGCTTGAGACCAGACTGTCACATGTCACTGAGAGGCTTGAGACCAGACTGTCACATGTCACTGAGAGGGTTGAGACCAGACTGTCATATGTCACTGAGAGGCTTGAGAACAGACTGTCACATGTCACTGAGAGGGTCGAGACTAGACTGTCACATGTCATTGAGAGGCCTGAGACCAGACTGTCACATGTCACTGAGAGGCTTGAGACCAGACTGTCACATGTCACTGAGAGGCTTGAGACCAGACTGTCACATGTCACTGAGAGGCTTGAGAACAGACTGTCACATGTCACTGAGAGGCTTGAGAACAGACTGTCACATGTCACTGAGAGGCCTGAGACCAGACTGTCACATGTCACTGAGAGGAAGGAGACCAGACTGTCACTGAGAGGCCTGAGACCAGACTGTCATATGTCACTGAGAGGCTTGAGATCAGACCGTCACATGTCACTGAGAGGAAGGAGACCAGACTGTCATATGTCACTGAGAGGCTTGAGATCAGACTGTCACATGTCACTGAGAGGCTTGAGAACAGACTGTCACATGTCACTGAGAGGCTTGAGACCAGGCTGTCATATGTCACTGAGAGGAAGGAGACCAGACTGTCACATGTCACTGAGAGGCTTGAGATAAGACTGTCACATGTCACTGAGAGGCTTGAGAACAGACTGTCACATGTCACTGAGAGGCCTGAGACCAGACTGTCACATGTCACTGAGAGGAAGGAGACCAGACTATCATATGTCACTGAGAGGCTTGAGATCAGACTGTCACATGTCACTGAGAGGAAGGAGACCAGACTATCATATGTCACTGAGAGGCTGGAGAACAGACTGTCACATGTCACTGAGAGGCTTGAGACTAGACTGTCACATGTCACTGAGAGGCTTGAGACCAGACTGTCACATGTCACTGAGAGGCTTGAGAACAGACTGTCACATGTCACTGAGAGGCTTGAGAACAGACTGTCATATGTCACTGAGAGGCTGGAGAACAGACTATCATATGTCACTGAGAGGCTTGAGACCAGACACTCTGTACAACCTGGCCTGCCAACCCAGGCTAATAGTGCAGCCACCAGGATACAATTGTGTCTCACTCTCACGTACGGTACAGATCATAGATTGCTTTGTAAGCTGGTTGGTTTTGTGTGATGCATGTGGCTTTATAGAAGGATGCTAAGATGTTGGACAGAGTTCTACAGTTGTGTAGACAGAACCTGCTTTACTCGTATCAGAAGGTGATCATCTGCATTCTTTGGACATTGTCATTAGAAGGGGTCAACTGAAGTTTGTTGGGACAACTGGAAGGGAAGAGAAATAGGGGAAGGGCTAGAGTGGATGCTGGGCAGCTTAACATTGTGGCATGGCAGGATGTCTATAGAGAAATGCTTGGCTGTACATGAGACTGATTGATTGATTGATTGAGGAATCAACATAACAGCATTCGGGGCATTCCCATAAGCGCTCCGTCCCCATCCTCAGCAGCCAGCGAAGAGTTCCAACACTAATAGTTCCAGTAGCAATCTGATTATATGTCCGTCTCGCCTTTCCTCTGAGCGTTGAGCGTCAGCCAGATCCCCTCGTCACTCCTCGCTGTCGCATTCTTGCCAGACCATGGTAATCCATTTGCTCCTCCGAGGTGTGCACGTGCTGCCACAAGGCCGCAACCACGTCTGCCTTGTCATGTATCAATACTCCACCAAGTTCTGCAGAGCCAGCCAATCTGTCCGCCTGTTCATTTCCCAGCACACCGGCATGCCCTGGAGAAAAGATCCAGGCGATGCTTGTCACCCGTGACCTCCGAAGCGAATCAAGCCACTCCGCACGAAGCCTGCCTGTCCTCACCCTCGTCAGCATGCTTTCTGAGTCAGTTACAATCACGATGTGTGTGTGTGTCGTATTCTCCATCCAGCAGAGAGCCGCAGTGACTGCCTCCACTTCCATTCTTAAGCTGGATGTTGTGGTATCTCTCTTCTGCACCAAACGTCGACCATTGGATTTGGCTATGAACCCCCAGCCACTTTTCTCACCTCTTGACACCGAACCATCTGTGTAGATAATCACATCACCCGAGTGAGCATTGTCCTAAATTAGTTGCTGGATTTCCACTTCTGTGGCCCCTGCTGGCCACTCCCTGCACTCCCGGCTTAATGTGATTATAACTCGGCACAATTCTGACTGCTCCGCTGGTACTCTGACCCACTCCTCTCCACGCCTAATGTTCTCCAAGGGGCACACCTGTCTGATCGTATCCTCTGCCTGAGCCATCCATGATTTCCCTCTTATCAGTCGCTGACCCTTAACTGTGCCCAGCGCCTCATGCAGTGGGTGGTCTGTGTCTGCAGCTACTCTGAGGTATGCCTTCGCCTGCATCACCTTGAGCCTACCAGCAACAGTCGGCAGACCAAGGATGTAACGCATACACACTACTGGGGTGTCTCTAGTGCATCCCAGAATGACCCGCACAGCTTCGTTCTGTATGCGCTCTAACTTCACCGCTGACTCTCTGAGACAGTGAGCAGACCTAATCCATAATCAATTACTGAGAGGATCAAGTGCTGGTATAGTGTGAAAAGCATCTCTGCTCTGTGTCCATTGCAGCCATAGTTTTAAGTGCACCGAGTCCCTTTTGAGATCTTGTCACAACCGTCTGCACATGGTCCTTGAAGGATAGGCTCCTGTCAAATGTGATCCCCAGATACTTCAGTTTGTTCTCTCTGCTGACATTTCTACCATCTATCGCGAGGCTTGGGACATCCGCTCTCACAATCCTGTTGTCTAGAGAGCACCACAAAACAGCCGCCTTTTCCAGGTGGATGACAGCACTAATTTCAGTGCACCAGTCAATCACTTTGTCTACTGTTGCCTGTAGCTCCTGGGCTGTTTGCTCCTTATCTATCCCCTGCCTATATGCAAGAATATCATCTGCAAATGTTAGTATTCTTACAACCCCTGGTGCTTCTAGGTTTGCAATCTTGCTCGTATACACGTTAAAGAGCACCTGTGAGATTGCGGATCCCTGTGGCAGTCCCGGGGTTAACATATGTGGCTCTGAGGCCCATGCACCCAGACGGAGAGCAACCTGACAAGAATGCAGGATGGCTGCTATCCAGTTCACCAACCAGGGATTGACTCCCTTCTCCATCAGTGCGGACATCAAAATATCATAGCAAACTCTATTGTACGCATCTTCGAGATCAAGCGCTGCCGCCATCGTTTCTTGTCTACTCTGGAACCCCTCATAAACATCAAAGGCAAAAGTGGCTGCATTTGACCAGGTATCTTTTCCTGGCCTGTAGCTCCCCAGGCCTCTTGGAAGAAGCTTCCCGCTTTCCAAAAACTCTTGCAGCTTGACAGCGACTATCTTCTCTAGAACCTTCCCAAATGTATTGTGAAGGGTGATGATTCTAAAGCCACTAAGCTTTGACTGATCCTTGAATCAAGTCTCATCAGAATCATGAGACTGGATCCTGGGACATACATGACGACGGTCACCACGTGGCGGGACTCTCGGGTGAAGATGTTAATACCTTCACGCTGACCGAGGCTGGAGTTGACATGTTCACACTGTGTATGATGCAAGTGTGAACTTCGACCTAGGGAGGGTTTCTGTTCTGGTAGAACTTGGGTGCTTGATGTGTTGAAGAAAGTCAGGGTGCAACTGAACACACCAGACAGTCAGCTTGACGGCTGAGAGAAGGCAGCTCTACCATCTCACAATGGCCATTAAACCAACCATCTGATTGCCCTGAAGGTTTATTTTGCAAGTGGCATCAAGAGAAATACATCTACGGCTTGTTCATGGGAGATGAGAAATTGAGCAGCTGATGGCGACAGATGACTTTCTGTGTGCTGTCTACATCCCAGGGTAGAAGTGGAGAAATAAATTGTAGGGCTAATGCGTTGTATTACTGAAGGTCCATTTGTGTCTCCTTACAGGACAGGCCAATGAAGAAGGTGCATCATCACCTCAGGCTTCTCACTCACAGCTGCCACGGAGGGAAGACAAGGACAGGCGCAAGAGGAAAAGAGTTGATAACTAGAGTTTACCCGGCTGTATGGGAGCTGTCAGGTGGGATGTGAGAGGGGCCACTATGTGAGGGAGTAGGATAGCTGCTGTGTGTGTTGAGATAGTATTGTCAGGGAGTGGGGAGACTGCTGTATGTGTGGTGGTTTATCGGTGCGTGGGGCCACTGTGTGAGGGAGTAGGATAACTGCTGTATGTGTGGTGGTGTATCAGTGTGTGGGGCCACTGTGTGAGGGAGTAGGATAACTGCTGTATGTGTAGAGCTAGCACTATGTGTGGTGTTGTGAGCAGAGAAAGTCCTGTGTGAGAGATGTAAGCGAAATCTGTGTGTGATTGAAATCAGTGTTGTGTGAGGTGGTGTGAAGCACATGTAAGATGTTTCACTGTTGCAAGAAGTGGTGTTGTGATGTCACGTAAGGCGTGGCTTCTTGAGCACACTGGTGCAAAAATACATGGCAGCATTCATGTCTGCTGTAGAATTCCCTGTCTTCAGGCTGGGGGGTTCCTGTGTGTGTACATAATTGTCCAGTCGGAGAGAGCTCTGTATGTGTACATAATGTTGCAACTATTTTGTATGCCATGCCCATAAATAAATATATATACACACCTTGTCTTTCTGGAGTCACTGTTGTAGAACAAATATGCTGTCGTTTTTTCTTTTGGAGAGTATTCTGGTTAATAAAAGGTATGAGGGAGTGAAAGACAGAAGAACAGATTTCAGTGCTCTTTATTTCAGATCTGGTTTACGTATTGAGCTTTACTTCCTTCATTTGATCTGGTTAAGCCCTCGTCAACTTGAGCCTGTAGAGGGAGTTAGACCCTGCACTTGTGTTGTTAATGTACACATTGTGGTTTGCAGACGGGGGTGGCGACGATATGGTGACCTTTCAGGCTCTGAAGATGCCTGTTTGCAGACAGGGGGTGGAGACGATAAGGTGACCTTTCAGGCTCTGAAGATACCTGTTTGAATCCCACCACAGGGGCGGGAGTTTATTCAAGTACCATTTGTTGGTTTCCAATGACATCACACACCCCTGTAATGCTTGGGCAGTGAGATTGGCTGCATAGCCTTCTCGGGTACGGGTGAAGAACAGCAGGTGCAATATGCATGGTAAATGCAACAGTCACTGTTGTGGCACAATTGTTGACAGACAAAACCCGCCCAAGGATTGATGAACCCATGACCTTGGATGGCATATAACACAAGCCCAAGCCAGACACAGATTTCTGGGGGTGTACAGCTGGGCATGACATACTCCCCTACACAAGGAAGACACTCAAGAACATGTGCTGAATGAAGATATATGCTGGGGTGGGCCAAAGGCATCGAACAGCTCATCCAGACAACTCATTGTATATATATATATATAAGAATGCAAAAAAATGCCATGGACAGACAGAAAAACCAATGACAAAGTACTACAGGAAACAAATGAAAATCATAAATTGACTAGAGAAATTAGATGTAGACAGTCAAAATTTGTCAAAATCAAGACATGTTATGAGAAGAAATTAATTCGAGAACTTGGTGACAACTGGCAAGATTGAAGGGAACAGACCAAGGGGAAGACTGAGAAGTAAATAGCTGGATGGCTTGGCCACATGGCATGGTCGAGACAGGAACACTGAGCTGATCCACGACTCTGGTGATCGAGTGAAATGGCGAGTCATGACCACCCATGCTTTCTGGCACGGCACATGATGGATGGATATATATATATAAAGTTGAGAGGATCGACTTCATTGTCCTGAGTTTTATCCCATATGGCTTGGTCTCTTTCGGCAGGATGGCCTGCGGAAAGCATCACACAAAGCATGAACTCCGTAGCTCCAGCGACGACCCCGAGGGGTCTCATAAAAATGTACTCATGAACTGAAAGTCTTAGCCTGGAATCGAACCCACAACCTTCGGAGCGCAAGGCAGATGGCTTTACCACTGCCATGGAGACTCCTGTTATATATATATATCTATAAAGTGTCAATTCTGAGTTGACACCCTGACATTTCTTTCAAATCAGTTGTAAAGCACCTACATGTGCAACTCTCACAGGTACATACATTTCACACAAGCAAGCCTCATAACAAAGAAATAAAACTGCTGTAGTTTATGTTTACTGTTGCCATCAAACTACACAATACAGGGTATGGACATTGGGGCGGCCATTTGATACAACATGGAGTTACGTATAGATTGTAACTTTTACAACAGGGAATGTACATATAGGCTGATCATTAACTGAACAGGGAATTTAGATTGTAGAGATTGTCAGGTTTATAACAGTTAACATATATATCAGGTTTATAACAGTTAACATATATATATATATATGTTATTTATACAATAGAAAATTACATGCACACTAACTTTCACAAGGGAATGTACATAGAGGCTTCTCATGAACCACACAGGGAATGTATGTAGCACGTATACAACAATGTACATATATATTATTTATACAACAGAGAATGACATATATGCTAACTTCCACAATAGGGAATGTATGTAAAGGCCGTGTTTATGCAACAGGGAATGTATGTGCACATAACAATTACATATGACTTTGTAATTTGCGGACAGGCTGGATGTAAATATAACACGAGATGGTCATGCATTCGTGTCAAGTTGGCCTATAAGAGATACTGCTGCTGGGGTGTGACATGTCAAACCTTCACATATTCTGTATCACAGGATCATGAGCTGGGGTGTGACATGTCAAACCTTCACATATTATATATATCAAAGGATCATGAGCTGGGGTGTGACATGTCAAACCTTCACATATTATATATATCAAAGGATCATGAGCTGGGGTGTGACATGTCAAACCTTCACATATTCTGTATCACAGGATCATGAGCTGGGGTGTGACATGTCAAACTGTCACATATTCTGTATCACAGGATCATGAGCTGGGGTGTGACATGTCAAACCTTCACATATTCTGTATCACAGGATCATGAGCTGGGGTGTGACATGTCAAACCTTCACATATTCTGTATAATAGGATCATGAGCTGGGGTGTGACATGTCAAACCTTCACATATTCTGTATCACAGGATCATGAGCTGGGGTGTGACATGTCAAACCTTCACATATTCTGTATCACAGGATCATGAGCTGGGGTGTGACATGTCAAACCTTCACATATTCTGTATCACAGGATCATGAGCTGGGGTGTGACATGTCAAACCTTCACATATTCTGTATCACAGGATCATGAGCTGGGGTGTGACATGTCAAACCTTCACATATTCTATATCACAGCATAGACACAGAATTCAGCCAACACTCAGCTCTCCAAGGAATGACCAGACACAGGATCCGGCCAACACTCAGCTCTCCAAGGAATGACCAGACACAGGATCCGGCGAACACTCAGCTCTCCAAGGAATAGCCAGACACAGAATCCGGCCAACACTCAGCTCTCCAAGGAATAGCCAGACACAGGATCCGGCCAACACTCAGCTCTCCAAGGAATGACCAGACACAGGATCCGGCCAACACTCAGCTCTCCAAGGAATGACCAGACACAGGATCCGGCCAACACTCAGCTCTCCAAGGAATGACCAGACACAGGATCCGGCCAACACTCAGCTCTCCAAGGAATAGCCAGACACAGAATCCGGCCAACACTCAGCTCTCCAAGGAAAAGCCAGACACAGGATCCGGCCAACACTCAGCTCTCCAAGGAATGGCCAGACGCAGGATCCGGCCAACACTCAGCTCTCCAAGGAATGGCCAGACACATAATCAGACTGCAAATGGTACCTGTGTTGTTGGGGCTCTTCGATGGTTGTTGAAGGAGGACGTATAGGAATATTCTGAGTGCTGTGGTGTCAGTTCGTGACTCAAATGTACTAAATGACATTCATAAAACAAGGCTGCACCAAATCAATATGATGGATAAACAACAAAACAGCAAATAGAAGATATACAATGTAAAGGGGTGTATAATAAAAATAACCAATAAACAGCTTACAATAAATATAGTACGCCACACGGCGTTCAGCAAACAACATGAACAGGGAAGAATGCAGTTGACAAAAGTGAATCAACATGGTATATTATACATACAATAACACACAGGTGCTTAATGGGCTTCTTTTAAAACAGGGAGAATTGTAAATGAGACAACATTTATGTAGTCTATTTTATCTACATCTTCTGAGCTTACTGATTTGTTTATATATCTATCAGGGCTTGGCACCAATTGTTTAGTTTAAACTGGCAACATCTCAAACCAGGCACATCACATACTGCTTTCTGTCACTACAATTCTACCCTGGGGTGTAGAGGACAATGAGATCTTGTACTTCTAGCCTTGGATGTAGAATGAAAGGGAAAATAACATCTTGTAGTACTGGCTATCCTGTACATATGACCATTACTGGCTACCCTGTAAATGTGGCTACTACTGGCTATCCTGTAAATGTAGCTACTACTGCCTACCCTGTAAATGTGGCTACTACTGGCAGCCCTGTAAATGTGGCTACTACTGGCTACCCTGTACATGTGGCTACTACTGGCTACCCTGTACATGTGGCTACTACTGGCTACCCTGTACATGTGGCTACTACTGGCTACCCTGTACATGTGGCTACTGGCTACCCTGTACATGTGGATGCTACTGGCTACCCTGTAAATGTGGCTACCCTGTAAATGTGGCAATTACAGGCTACCCTGTACACGTGGCTACTACTGACTATCCTGTAAATGTGGCTACTACTGGCTACCCCGTACATGTGGCTACTGGCTACCCTGTAAATGTGGCTACTACTGGCTACCCTGTAAATGTGGCTACTACTGGCTATCCTGTACACGTGGCTACTACTGGCAGCCCTGTAAATGTGGCTACTACTGGCAGCCCTGTAAATGTGGCTACTGGCTATCCTGTAAATGTGGCTACTACTGGCAGCCCTGTAAATGTGGCTACTACTGGCAGCCCTGTAAATGTGGCTACTACTGGCAGCCCTGTAAATGTGGCTACTACTGGCAGCCCTGTAAATGTGGCTACCTTGTACATGTGGCTACTGGCTACCCTGTAAATGTGGCTACTACTGGCAACCCTGTAAATGTGGCTACCTTGTACATGTGGTTACTGGCTACCCTGTAAATGTGGCTACTACTGGCAGCCCTGTAAATGTGGCTACTACTGGCAGCCCTGTAAATGTGGCTACTACTGGCTACCCTGTAAATGTGGCTACTACTGGCAACCCTGTAAAAGTGGCTACTACTGGCTACCCTGCAATGTGGCTACCCTGCAAATGTGGCTACTACTGGTTATCTTGTAAATGTGGCTACTACTAGCTACCCTGTAAATGTGGCTACTACTGGCTACCCTACAAATGTGGCTACTACTGGTTATCTTGTAAATGTGGCTACTACTAGCTACCCTGTAAATGTGGCTACTACTGGCAACCCTGTAAATGTGGGTACTACTGGCTACCCTGTAAATGTGGCTACAACCGACAAATGGTGAACTCTCAGACATCTGAACTCAGTTTGGGTTTACCCAGGATTGCTAACCTGAAAAAAAAAATACCTGCTAAAGTCGGATGTGTTGGCCTAACTCAGACACACCGTAATTACGTCTGAAAATACACTCCGGATGAACGCAGAAGAAGTAGTAGTTTGGGTTTAAAACTCCGTGTGGCAGCCAGAAAATACACTCCGGATGAACGCAGAAGAAGAAGTAGTTTGGGTTTAATACTCCGGGTGGCAACCAGACGGGACATGAGGAGAAATCAACATTTAGAGCCAGTGGGAGCAGCTGTCAAGAAAATGGGAGACATGTCAATTGTGCATGATCAGGTGGATGGCAAGTGGACACGCAGACAACCATTCGATGGTTTAGGTAAAATAGGTCAGGACATTTAAAATAAATCTGCGGATGCAGAAACAATATAAGTACATTAAGACACATCAACGTACACCGATGTATAATCAAAGTGTATTTAAAACAACATATATGTGGAAACTAATATGGGCGGCTCCGGAAGTATTTGTAAATAATACTAAAAATTCTGATGGCAGAAATAAAACACTGCCAGGTTTCTCTTCACTCACAACCTAGAGTGGCCAGTTTGACGCCACGTTATGATTACACCCGAGTGCAGATTGTGCCAGCTTTTCTAGATCACTCTATCTTTATTTCCCATTCTCCTTCAATTTCACAAGCTTATCAGCTTTGTTTGCTTCAGATACAATCTGCACAATCTATAAAACACAAGTATACGTTTTTCTCTGTCTCATCTGAGACAGCAGACTGGAATATCTCTTGTAAAATTGTAAGAGCACTCGCTCTTAAACATTCGGAGTACTGATGTCGAGGTAGCGGGTTCAACCCCTACACTGGTCTGTTGGATTAAAATGCTGACTTGTCATCCTTGATTGGGGACATAAATTACAATTACCTCTGAAGTCAGAGTGGGTTCGCCTGATTGCGAAAGACACTGATATGGAAAGCTAATCCCCACACAAAAATCAGACCAGTGCACTGGATGTGGTAGAAGGTGTGTGGACTACGTTTGAGTTCAACGCAAGCAAATGTCGATACAAAAATATGACCAAAACATGACTTGTAAAATATGACCAAAACATGACTTGTAAAATCACAGACTGGAACCTGTCTGGTAACACCAGACAGGAACTAAGTAATAAAATCACAGATTGGAACCTGTCTTGTCAAATCGCAGATAGAACATATGAGTCTACTAAACAAACAGGGTACAACAACTGGTAAGTGCCTAAGAGGAGGAGGGAGGGTAGAACTAGATCAAACAGAGACAAGAATCAGGTCACAAAATACCAGGATGAAGTTGGAGCTGTCGGCCAGCGGGCACAAGTATCACAGCTCTATTTAAACAGTCACGGTGCAAGAAGAATTGGATCTCAAAGAACTGAACATTGTCAACTGAGACCATCTGGGAGTGGAGAAAGCAAATGTGCAGGACCATAAAGGTGACAACGAAGAGGACAATCCAATATCAAACAATAATTCTGTAAATAGTAATTTAGTCACACAATTTATGCTTGTCTAAATTCACAGAGATTCTTTTCCAAAATATTACTTACAAATAGCATTCTTACAATACAAAACTTATTTCTTGCCCATGACTTCAACCTTTATCCTCTCTGCGATCGCTCGGCGCATGGCTAATTTCTTCTCCTCTTCCGGGCTCAGCCGTGGAGGCTTCTGTGGGGCTGCTCCCTGCTGCAGTGCAGCCCGGGCAGCTCTGGCTGAGGCTGGTCGCTGAGGCTGTGATTTCTCAGCTGACAGCAGCTGCTTCTCTCTCTCCTTCCTCTTCATTTCCATCAGTTTATCTCGCTGTTGTTTTAAGTACTCGGCCCTCTTCTTGTATTCTTCCTCCGTCAATCCAGAAATGTTTGCCTGAAATCAGAGCATACATTCACAGAATTAAGTCATTCCTTCAGGTGGGGGGGGGGGGGGGGGGGGGGGGGGGGGGGGGGGGGGGGGGGGGGTTACTTAACAGAACTAGGTCATACTTAAAAGTGGTTTATTTAATTAGGTCATGCCTGGGGTTGGTACTTAACAGAACTAGGTCATATTTAAAAGTGGTTACCTAACTAGGTCATGCCTGGGGTTGATACTTAACAGAACTAGGTCATATTTAAAAGTGGTTTACCTAACTAGGTCATGCCTGGGGTTGGTACTTAACAAGGTCATGCCTGCCTGGGGTTGGTACTTTACAGAAACAGGCCATAATTAATGACCATGAAACCTGACCTTTTCTCAGAATACTGACCATGAAATCTGGCCTTGTCTCAGTTAGAGACAAGATAGTCTGAGATCAGTTTCAGAATACTGACCGTGAAACCTGTCCTTGTCTCAGTTAGAGGCAGATACCACAGTTTGAGATCTGTCTGTGAATACTGACCATGAAATCTGGCATTGTCTCAGTTAGAGGCAGATACCACAGTTTGAGATCTGTCTAAGAATACTGACCATGAAATCTGGCATTGTCTCAGTTAGAGGCAGATACCACAGTTTGAGATCTGTCTAAGAATACTGACCATGAAATCTGGCATTGTCTCAGTTAGAGGCAGATACCACAGTTTGAGATCTGTCTAAGAATACTGACCATGAAATCTGGCATTGTCTCAGTTAGAGGCAGATACCAGTTTGAGATCTGAGAATACTGACTGTGAAACCTGGCCTTGTCTCATTTAGAGGAAGATACCACAGTTTCAGAACTGTCTCAGAATACTGACTGTGAAACCTGGCATTGTCTCAGTTAGAGGCAGATACCACAGTTTGAGATCTGAGAATACTGACTATGAAACCTGGCATTGTCTCAGTTAGAGGCAGATACCACAGTTTCAGATCAGTCTCTGAATACTGACATAGATTCATAATTGCTGCAGCAGAAATGTTCGTTCATGTCGTGACCATTCTAATGATTGCATCAGACAGACTGATATCTGTTGTAGGCAATCTGATGATTGCATCACAGACTCATTTCTCTAATGGGCATTCTAATTATTGCAACACACTTGTTTCTAGTGTAAATTCTAAAGATTGAATCAGAGAGACCCCCACTGGGGGTGTTGTTCCGTGGCTAGTGGTCAAGCTGTCATCTCTGGACCTCCACCATTCAGTATCTGGAGAGCCCTGGGGGTCATTGCTGGAGAGCCCTGGGGTCATTGCTGGAGAGCATGGGTATCATTGCTGGAGAGCCCTGGGGTCATTGCTGGAGAGTCTGGGGTCATTGCTGGAGAGTCCTGGGGTCATTGCTGGAGAGCCCTGGGGTCATTGCTGGAGAGCATGGGGGTCATTGCTGGAACTGTGAAGTTACTACTCTGTGACATGTAGTACACAGGCCACGCTGAAGAGAGAAACCCAGACGTACGGGGATAGAAAAACTGGTGAATGAAGTTAACACTCTGGCCCATCACCCTCTTGAGACTGACTACTATTGTAGAAACTCAATTCTGTCGAAGGAAGAGCAGATCAAATCAATGCCAGGCAACTGTAGTTCTAGTTTAGAATTAACATGACAGAACTTACGACTGCCGCCTGTAGGGCCCGGGAATGTGCGTCCGATGTATTCACTTCTGTTTCTGCATTTTTCAACCACGCAGCCGCAGCTTCTGCACTAGTCTGGTTTGTTTCCGCTATCTTGTCCAACCTGGCTGCAGCATGCGACGAAGTGGACTTGGGTGCTGTCGTTGTCTGCAGTGAAAAAAATAAAACTTGTTGGATGATATTGTAAGACAGCTAGCAGATGTTGTAGGACAACTAGCATATGTTGTAGGACAACTAGCAGATGTTGTAGGACAACTAGCAGATGTTGTAGGACAACTAGCAGATGTTGTAAGACAACTAGCAGATGTTGTAAGACAACTAGCAGATGTTGTAAGACAACTAGCAGATGTTGTAAGACAACTAGCAGATGTTGTAAGACAACTAGCAGATGTTGTAAGACAACTAGCATATGTTGTAAGACAACTAGCATATGTTGTAAGACAACTAGCAGATGTTGTAAGACAACTAGCAGATGTAGGACAACTAGCAGATGTTGTAGGACAACTAGCAGATGTTGTAAGACAACTAGCAGATGTAGGACAACTAGCAGATGTTGTAAGACAACTAGCAGATGTTGTAGGACAACTAGCAGATGTAGGACAACTAGCAGATGTTGTAAGACAACTAGCAGATGTAAGACAACTAGCAGATGTTGTAAGACAACTAGCAGATGTAAGACAACTAGCAGATGTTGTAGGACAACTAGCAGATGTTGTAGGACAACTATCAGATGTTGTAGGACAACTAGCAGATGTAAGACAACTAGCAGATGTAAGACAACTAGCAGATGTTGTAGGACAACTAGCAGATGTTGTAGGACAACTAGCAGATGTTGTAAGACAACTAGCAGATGTAAGACAACTAGCAGATGTAAGACAACTAGCAGATGTAAGACAACTAGCATATGTTGTAAGACAACTAGCATATGTTGTAAGACAACTAGCAGATGTTGTAAGACAACTAGCAGATGTAGGACAACTAGCAGATGTTGTAGGACAACTAGCAGATGTTGTAAGACAACTAGCAGATGTTGTAAGACAACTAGCAGATGTTGTAAGACAACTAGCAGATGTTGTAGGACAACTAGCAGATGTTGTAGGACAACTAGCAGATGTTGTAAGACAACTAGCAGATGTTGTAGGACAACTAGCAGATGTTGTAAGACAACTAGCAGATGTAAGACAACTAGCAGATGTTGTAGGACAACTAGCAGATGTTGTAGGACAACTATCAGATGTTGTAGGACAACTAGCAGATGTAAGACAACTAGCAGATGTAAGACAACTAGCAGATGTTGTAGGACAACTAGCAGATGTTGTAGGACAACTAGCAGATGTTGTAAGACAACTAGCAGATGTAAGACAACTAGCAGATGTAAGACAACTAGCAGATGTTGTAGGACAACTATCAGATGTAAGACAACTAGCAGATGTAAGACAACTAGCAGATGTTATAGGACAACTAGCAGATGTTGTAGGACAACTAGCAGATGTTGTAGGACAACTAGCAGATGTAAGACAACTAGCAGATGTTGTAGGACAACTATCAGATGTTGTAAGACAACTAGCAGATGTAAGACAACTAGCAGATGTAAGACAACTAGCAGATGTTGTAGGACAACTATCAGATGTTGTAAGACAACTAGCAGATGTAAGACAACTAGCAGATGTAAGACAACTAGCAGATGTTGTAGGACAACTAGCAGATGTTGTAGGACAACTAGCAGATGTTGTAAGACAACTAGCAGATGTTATAGGACAACTAGCAGATGTTGTAAGACAACTAGCAGATGTTGTAAGACAACTAGCAGATGTTGTAAGACAACTAGCAGATTGTAGGACAACTAGCAGATGTTGTAAGACAACTAGCAGATGTTGTAAGACAACTAGCAGATGTAGGACAACTAGCAGATGTAAGACAACTAGCAGATGTTGTAAGACAACTAGCAGATGTTGTAAGACAACTAGCAGATGTTGTAAGACAACTAGCAGATGTTGTAAGACAACTAGCAGATGTAAGACAACTAGCAGATGTAAGACAACTAGCAGATGTTGTAGGACAACTATCAGATGTAAGACAACTAGCAGATGTAAGACAACTAGCAGATGTTATAGGACAACTAGCAGATGTTGTAGGACAACTAGCAGATGTTGTAGGACAACTAGCAGATGTAAGACAACTAGCAGATGTTGTAGGACAACTATCAGATGTTGTAAGACAACTAGCAGATGTAAGACAACTAGCAGATGTAAGACAACTAGCAGATGTTGTAGGACAACTATCAGATGTTGTAAGACAACTAGCAGATGTAAGACAACTAGCAGATGTAAGACAACTAGCAGATGTTGTAGGACAACTAGCAGATGTTGTAGGACAACTAGCAGATGTTGTAAGACAACTAGCAGATGTTATAGGACAACTAGCAGATGTTGTAAGACAACTAGCAGATGTTGTAAGACAACTAGCAGATGTTGTAAGACAACTAGCAGATGTTATAGGACAACTAGCAGATGTTGTAAGACAACTAGCAGATGTTGTAAGACAACTAGCAGATGTAGGACAACTAGCAGATGTAAGACAACTAGCAGATGTTGTAAGACAACTAGCAGATGTTGTAAGACAACTAGCAGATGTTGTAAGACAACTAGCAGATGTTGTAAGACAACTAGCAGATGGTGTAAGACAACTAGCAGATGTAGGACAACTAGCAGATGTAGGACAACTAGCAGATGTTGTAAGACAACTAGCAGATGTAAGACAATTAGCAGATGTTGTAGGACAACTATCAGATGTTGTAAGACAACTAGCAGATGTAAGACAACTAGCAGATGTTGTAAGACAACTAGCAGATGTTGTAAGACAACTAGCAGATGTTGTAGGACAACTAGCGGATGCTGTAGGACAACTAGCAGATGTTGTAGGACAACTAGCAGATGCTGTAGGACAACTAGCAGATGTTGTAGGACAACTATCAGATGTTGTAAGACAACTAGCAGATGTAAGACAACTAGCAGATGTAAGACAATTAGCAGATGTTGTAAGACAACTAGCAGATGTTGTAAGACAACTAGCAGATGTAAGACAATTAGCAGATGTTGTAAGACAACTAGCAGATGTTGTAAGACAACTAGCAGATGTAAGACAACTAGCAGATGTTGTAAGACAACTAGCAGATGTTGTAAGACAACTAGCAGATGTAAGACAATTAGCAGATGGTGTAAGACAACTAGCAGATGTAAGACAATTAGCAGATGTTGTAAGACAACTAGCAGATGTTGTAAGACAACTAGCAGATGTAAGACAATTAGCAGATGTTGTAGGACAACTATCAGATGTTGTAAGACAACTAGCAGATGTAAGACAACTAGCAGATGTTGTAAGACAACTAGCAGATGTTGTAAGACAACTAGCAGATGTAAGACAACTAGCAGATGTTGTAAGACAACTAGCAGATGTAAGACAACTAGCAGATGTTGTAAGACAACTAGCAGATGTTGTAGGACAACTAGCAGATGTAAGACAACTAGCAGATGTTGTAGGACAACTAGCAGATGTTGTAAGACAACTAGCAGATGTAAGACAACTAGCAGATGTTGTAAGACAACTAGCAGATGTTGTAAGACAACTAGCAGATGTTGTAGGACAACTAGCAGATGGGTAAGACAACTAGCAGATGGTGTAAGACAACTAGCAGATGGTGTAAGACAACTAGCAGATGTTGTAAGACAACTAGCAGATGTAAGACAACTAGCAGATGTAAGACAACTAGCAGATGTTGTAAGACAACTAGCAGATGTTGTAAGACAACTAGCAGATGTTGTAGGACAACTAGCAGATGTTGTAGGACAACTAGCAGATGTTGTAAGACAACTAGCAGACGTTGTAAGACAACTAGCAGATGTAGGACAACTAGCAGATGTTGTAAGACAACTAGCAGATGTTGTAAGATAACTAGCAGATGTAGGACAACTAGCAGATGTTGTAAGACAACTAGCATATGTTGTAGGACAACTAGCATATGTTGTAAGACAACTAGCAGATGTTGTAAGACAACTAGCAGATGTAAGACAACTAGCAGATGTAAGACAACTAGCAGATGTTGTAAGACAACTAGCAGATGTAAGACAACTAGCAGATGTAAGACAACTAGCAAATGTTGTAAGACAACTAGCAGATGTTGTAAGACAACTAGCAGATGTTGTAGGACAACTAGCAGATGTTGTAAGACAACTAGCAGATGTTGTAAGACAACTAGCAGATGTTGTAAGACAACTAGCAGATGTTGTAGGACAACTAGCAGATGTTGTAGGACAACTAGCAGATGTTGTAGGACAACTAGCAGATGTTGTAAGACAACTAGCAGATGTCTGTAAGACAACTTAGCAGATGTTATAGGACAACTAGCAGATGTTGTAAGACAACTAGCAGATGTTGTAAGACAACTAGCAGATGTTAGGACACTAGCAGATGTTGTAAGACAACTAGCAGATGTTGTAAGACAATTAGCAGATGTTGTAAGACAACTAGCAGATGTTGTAAGACAACTAGCAGATGTTGTAAGACAACTAGCAGATGTTGTAAGACAACTAGCAGATGTTGTAGGACAACTAGCAGATGTTGTAGGACAACTAGCAGATGTTGTAAGACAACTAGCAGATGTTGTAAGACAACTAGCAGATGTTGTAAGACAACTAGCAGATGTTGTAAGACAACTAGCAGATGTTGTAAGACAACTAGCAGATGTTGTAAGACAACTAGCAGATGCTGTAAGACAACTAGCAGATGTTGTAGGACAACTAGCAGATGTTGTAGGACAACTAGCAGCAGATGTAGGACAACTAGCAGCAGATGTAGGACAACTAGCAGATGTTGTAGGACAACTAGCAGATGTTGTAAGACAACTAGCAGATGCTGTAAGACAACTAGCAGATGTAAGACAACTAGCAGATGTTGTAGGACAACTAGCAGATGTTGTAAGACAACTAGCAGATGTTGTAAGACAACTAGCAGATGTTGTAGACAACTAGCAGATGTTGTAAGACAACTAGCAGATGTTGTAGAGACAACTAGCAGATGTTGTAGACAATAGCAGATGTGTAGGACAACTAGCAGATTGTAGACAACTAGCAGTTGTAAGACAACTAGCAGATGTTGTAAGACAACTAGCAGATGTTGTAAGACAACTAGCAGATGTTGTAAGACAACTAGCAGATGTTGTAAGACAACTAGCAGATGTTGTAAGACAACTAACAGATGTAAGACAACTAGCAGATGTTGTACGACAACTAGCAGATGTTGTAGGACAACTAGCAGATGCTGTAGGACAACTAGCAGATGCTGTAGGACAACTAGCAGATGTTGTAAGACAACTAGCAGATGTTGTAAGACAACTAGCAGATGTTGTAAGACAACTAGCAGATGTTGTAATACAACTAACAGATGTTGTATACTAGACAACTAGCAGATGTTGTACGACAACTAGCAGATGTTGTAGAACAACTAGCAGATGTTGTAAGACAACTAGCAGATGTTGTAAGACAACTAGCAGATGTAAGACAACTAGCAGATGTTGTAGGACAACTAGCAGATGTTGTAAGACAACTAGCAGATGTTGTAGGACAACTAGCAGATGTTGTAGGACAACTAGCAGATGTTGTAGGACAACTAGCAGATGTTGTAAGACAACTAGCAGATGTAAGACAACTAGCAGATGTTGTAAGACAACTAGCAGATGTTGTAGGACAACTAGCAGATGTAAGACAACTAGCAGATGTTGTAGGACAACTAGCAGATGTTGTAGGACAACTAGCAGATGTTGTAGGACAACTAGCAGATGTTGTAGGACAACTAGCAGATGTAAGACAACTAGCAGATGTTGTAAGACAACTAGCAGATGTTGTAGGACAACTAGCAGATGTAAGACAACTAGCAGATGTTGTAAGACAACTAGCAGATGCTGTAAGACAACTAGCAGATGTAAGACAACTAGCAGATGTTGTAGGACAACTAGCAGATGTTGTAGGACAACTAGCAGATGTAAGACAACTAGCAGATGCTGTAGGATAACTAGCAGATGTTGTAAGACAACTAGCAGATGTAAGACAACTAGCAGATGTTGTAAGACAACTAGCAGATGTTGTAAGACAACTAGCAGATGTTGTAGAACAACTAGCAGATGTTGTAAGACAACTAGCAGATGTTGTAAGACAACTAGCAGATGTTGTAAGACAACTAGCAGATGTTGTAAGACAATTAGCAGATGTAAGACAACTAGCAGATGTTGTAGGACAACTAGCAGATGTTGTAAGACAACTAGCAGATGTTGTAGGACAACTAGCAGATGTAAGACAACTAGCAGATGTTGTAGGACAACTAGCAGATGTTGTAAGACAACTAGCAGATGTAAGACAACTAGCAGATGTTGTAGGACAACTAGCAGATGTTGTAAGACAACTAGCAGATGTTGTAGAACAACTAGCAGATGTTGTAAGACAACTAGCAGATGTTGTAAGACAACTAGCAGATGTTGTAAGACAATTAGCAGATGTAAGACAACTAGCAGATGTTGTAGGACAACTAGCAGATGTTGTAAGACAACTAGCAGATGTTGTAGGACAACTAGCAGATGTAAGACAACTAGCAGATGTTGTAGGACAACTAGCAGATGCTGTAGGACAACTAGCAGATGTTGTAAGACAACTAGCAGATGTTGTAAGACAACTAGCAGATGTTGTAAGACAACTAGCAGATGTTGTAAGACAACTAGGGATGTCAGCATGCTGAATGGACAAGATCAATTGTTCTTAAACATACAGTGTGTTGATGCCGAGGTAAGGGGCTCAACCTCTACACCGGACAGTTAGACTAAAATGTTGACCTATTGTCCTTGACTTGCGGATGTAAATTACAAGTACCTCTGAAGTCAGAGTGGTTTCGCCTGATGGCGAGGGACACTGTTAATACAGAAAGCTAATCCACATGTAAAATTAAATCCAGCACTACTTGATGGAGTGTGTATGGACTACGCAGGAGTTCAAAGCAACGAGCGCCAAAAAAACCAAAAACTATGGGATGTAAAACTAGCAGACGGATGGCAGGCTATTATGTGCTTGTTATATAGCTTATTTGCCAAATTGTGATTTCACTTAGTAATTCTTTTGTTAGGAATTCTATATTTGTCAGGCTGCAGTTACATGAAATCTGCTCCGTTTCCTTATGTATCCAAGTTTTGACAGCTTGAGTTATTTCTGAAGCTCAGAAATCCTCACTTGGCATACAGAACCAATGGCACGGATGTTATAATGAAAACAACAACAAATAATTTTATCCTGTATCTGCATGTTCAAGTCCATTACTCTACACCACACAGTCGGGGAGAACAGTTGCAGCACTTGACCACTTTACATTTGATTTCTGATTAGCAGCTCCACCATCGTGTTCTATTGTATTCCAATTGTTTTCTTATTGTTTACTCAACAGCTCCACAAATGTGTTCTATTGTATTCCAATTGTTTTCTTTTTGCTTACTCAACAGCTCCACAATCGTGTTCTATTGTAGACATTGTCTCAAACAGGGTCGAAAGGTCAAGGATGCCCCACGATTGTGACATAAGGAAGCAGGAAACAGTAAGGCAGCAGAAATCATGACAACAATGATTGACAGATAATAGCACATAGAAAGGCATGAAAACAATGATTGACAGATAATAGCACATAGAAAGGCATGAAAACAATGATTGACAGATAATAGCACATAGAAAGGCATGAAAACAAAAGACACAGATGGTAGGAAATAATATCAACAGGGCAGAAATTAATCAAGAGAAAGGAAACAAGAAGGAAAAGAGGACAAAGAAACATCATCTTCTTCCACTTTTGCCGTCCAGTGTCATGTGGAGAAATAGTTGACATTCTGGTGACCCATAGCCGAAAAACAAAAGACATGAATGGAAGGAAAGAAAGTAAACTGGAAAGAGAAAGTCAAGAAAGGAAACAAGAAAGAAGGGAAACAGAGACAACAAGATGATGATAATCTTACCGAAGCCTGACGTATCGGATGATAGGTGGACGCTGGTGCTGGAATGGATGCAGACTTGGACAGGGACGGCTTGGTGGCTTTCTGTTCCACTGCTGGCTGCTCACTCAGCAACAGGGACCTCTGGATTGTCTACAAAACAGAGTAGAAGTACAAGATCTTATTTTCCTCTACATCCTAGGGTAGAAGTACATTTTGTGGTCACGTTATGAGAAGAAATAAATTGGAGAACTTGGTGACAACTGGCAAGATTGAGGGGAAAAGAACAAAAGGAAGGTAGAGAAGTAAATACCTGGATAGCTTGATCACATGGCATGGCTGAGACAAGAATACTGAGCTGATCCATGACTCTGGTGATCGAGTGAGATGGCGAGACATGACCGCCCATGCTTACCGGCATGGCACATAGTAATGATGACAAAACCAAACCAGAAAATGTGATGATAAAAAAAAAGGTTATTTATGTGGGGTCATTTTATGTCACAAGAAAGCATGTGAAACAAATCTGTTCAGCAGCAATCACCTTACTCCTCCTTCACCATTTCTTAAGGGAGAATGAGACCCTACTTGTTTGACCACAGTGCAGTAGCATTAGCTCCAAATAATTCTTCGTGTGACTTGAAAAGGGAATTCTTGTATTGTGTTTTTATACAGCAAAATTGCCATGTCTGAGCTGTTCAGTTATGGCATCAGACTTCAGCACAAAGTTGCCATGTGTCAGCTCGGTCAGACTGCAGGGATGTTCCCAGTTTTATGGACCAATACCCGGAGCTTCAGTTGCGTCTCAGTCAGTGTTGGAGCTCTGACAGTGATGCAAGCAGTCGCTCACAGTCACTGACTGTACTCATATCTTGATGCATCTTTGGTCCCAACCACAATCACAGATACAACCATTTATACAACTCTTTAATTTTGTTTATTCTTTTCTAAACTAAGGTGTTGTGTAAATATGATCTTGTAGTCCTGTACTTCTACCTTGGGATGTAGAGGGAAATAAGATCTTGTACTTCTACCCTAGGATGTAGAGAAAAATAAGATCTTGTACTTCTAGCCTAGGATGTAGAGAAAAATAAGATCTTGTACTTCTAGCCTAGGATGTAGAGGGAAATAAGATCTTGTACTTCTACCCTAGGATGTAGAGGGAAATAAGATCTTGTACTTCTACCCTAGGATGTAGAGGGAAATAAGATCTTGTACTTCTACCCTAGGATGTAGAGGGAAATAAGATCTTGTACTTCTACCCTAGGATGTAGAGGGAAATAAGATCTTGTACTTCTACCCTAGGATGTAGAGGGAAATAAGATCTTGTACTTCTACCCTAGGATGTAGAGGAAATAAGATCTTGTACTTCTACCCTAGGATGTAGAGGGAAATAAGATCTTGTACTTCTACCCTAGGATGTAGAGGGAAATAAGATCTTGTACTTCTACCCTAGGATGTAGAGGGAAATAAGATCTTGTACTTCTACCCTAGGATGTAGAGGGAAATAAGATCTTGTACTTCTACCCTAGGATGTAGAGGGAAATAAGATCTTGTACTTCTACCCTAGGATGTAGAGGGAAATAAGATCTTGTACTTCTACCCTAGGATGTAGAGGGAAATAAGATCTTGTACTTCTACCCTAGGATGTAGAGGGAAATAAGATCTTGTACTTCTACCCTAGGATGTAGAGGGAAATAAGATCTTGTACTTCTACCCTAGGATGTAGAGGGAAATAAGATCTTGTACTTCTACCCTAGGATGTAGAGGGAAATAAGATCTTGTACTTCTACCCTAGGATGTAGAGGGAAATAAGATCTTGTACTTCTACCCTAGGATGTAGAGGGAAATAAGATCTTGTACTTCTACCCTAGGATGTAGAGGGAAATAAGATCTTGTACTTCTACCCTAGGATGTAGAGGGAAATAAGATCTTGTACTTCTACCCTAGGATGTAGAGGGAAATAAGATCTTGTACTTCTACCCTAGGATGTAGAGGGAAATAAGATCTTGTACTTCTACCCTAGGATGTAGAGGGAAATAAGATCTTGTACTTCTACCCTAGGATGTAGAGGGAAATAAGATCTTGTACTTCTACCCTAGGATGTAGAGGGAAATAAGATCTTGTACTTCTACCCTAGGATGTAGAGGGAAATAAGATCTTGTACTTCTACCCTAGGATGTAGAGGGAAATAAGATCTTGTACTTCTACCCTAGGATGTAGAGGGAAATAAGATCTTGTACTTCTACCCTAGGATGTAGAGGGAAATAAGATCTTGTACTTCTACCCTAGGATGTAGAGGGAAATAAGATCTTGTACTTCTACCCTAGGATGTAGAGGGAAATAAGATCTTGTACTTCTACCCTAGGATGTAGAGGGAAATAAGATCTTGTACTTCTACCCTAGGATGTAGAGGGAAATAAGATCTTGTACTTCTACCCTAGGATGTAGAGGGAAATAAGATCTTGTACTTCTACCCTAGGATGTAGAGGGAAATAAGATCTTGTACTTCTACCCTAGGATGTAGAGGGAAATAAGATCTTGTACTTCTACCCTAGGATGTAGAGGGAAATAAGATCTTGTACTTCTACCCTAGGATGTAGAGGGAAATAAGATCTTGTACTTCTACCCTAGGATGTAGAGGGAAATAAGATCTTGTACTTCTACCCTAGGATGTAGAGGGAAATAAGATCTTGTACTTCTACCCTAGGATGTAGAGGAGAATAAGATCTTGTACTTCTACCCTAGGATGTAGAGAAGAATAAGATCTTGTACTTCTACCCTAGGATGTAGAGGGAAATAAGATCTTGTACTTCTACCCTAGGATGTAGAGGGAAATAAGATCTTGTACTTCTACCCTAGGATGTAGAGGGAAATAAGATCTTGTACTTCTACCCTAGGATGTAGAGGGAAATAAGATCTTGTACTTCTACCCTAGGATGTAGAGGGAAATAAGATCTTGTACTTCTACCCTAGGATGTAGAGGGAAATAAGATCTTGTACTTCTACCCTAGGATGTAGAGGGAAATAAGATCTTGTACTTCTACCCTAGGATGTAGAGGGAAATAAGATCTTGTACTTCTACTCTAGGATGTAGAGGGAAATAAGATCTTGTACTTCTACCCTAGGATGTAGAGGGAAATAAGATCTTGTACTTCTACTCTATAATATAAATAAGATCTTGTACTTCTACTCTATAATATAAATAAGATCTTGTACTTCTACTCTATAATATAAATAAGATCTTGTACTTCTACTCTATAATATAAATAAGATCTTGTACTTCTACTCTATAATATAAATAAGATCTTGTACTTCTACTCTATAATATAAATAAGATCTTGTACTTCTACTCTATAATATAAATAAGATCTTGTACTTCTACTCTGGGATGTAGAGGGAAATAAGATCTTGTACTTCTACTCTATAATATAAATAAGATCTTGTACTTCTACTCTATAATATAAATAAGATCTTGTACTTATACTCTATAATATAAATAAGATCTTGTACTTCTACTCTATAATATAAATAAGATCTTGTACTTATACTCTATAATATAAATAAGATCTTGTACTTCTACTCTAGGATGTAGAGGGAAATAAGATCTTGCACTTCTACTCTATAATATAAATAAGATCTTGTACTTATACTCTATAATATAAATAAGATCTTGTACTTATACTCTATAATATAAATAAGATCTTGTACTTATACTCTATAATATAAATAAGATCTTGTACTTATACTCTATAATATAAATAAGATCTTGTACTTCTACTCTAGGATGTAGAGGGAAATAAGATCTTGTACTTCTACTCTATAATATAAATAAGATCTTGTACTTCTACTCTATAATATAAATAAGATCTTGTACTTATACTCTATAATATAAATAAGATCTTGTACTTCTACTCTAGGATGTAGAGGGAAATAAGATCTTGTACTTCTACTCTATAATATAAATAAGATCTTGTACTTCTACTCTAGGATGTAGAGGGAAATAAGATCTTGCACTTCTACTCTATAATATAAATAAGATCTTGTACTTATACTCTATAATATAAATAAGATCTTGTACTTCTACTCTATAATATAAATAAGATCTGGTACTTATACTCTATAATATAATAAGATCTGTACTTCTACTCCTAGGATGTAGAGGGAGGAAATAAGATCTTGTACTTCTACTCTATATATAAATAAGATCTTGTACTTCCTACTCGATAATATAAATAGATCTTGTACTTCTACCTCTTATAATTATAATAAGATCTTGTACTTGTACTCTATAATATAAATAAGATCTATGCTACTTGTACTCTATATAATATAAATAAGATCTTGTACTTTGTACTCTATAATTAAAATAAGTCTTGTACTTGCTACTCTATAATATAAATAAGATCTTAGTCACTTTCTACTCTATAATATAATAGATCTTGTACGTCGACTCTATAATATAAATAAGATCTTGGTACTTCTACTCTATAATAGTAAAATAGATGCTTGTAACTTCTACTCTATAATATAATAAGATCTTGTCCTTCTACTCTATAATATAAATAAGATCTATGTACTTTCTACTCTATAATATAAATAAGATCTTGTACTTCCTACTCTATAAATATAAATAGATATCTTGTACTTCTACTCTATAATATAAATAAGATCTTGTACTTCTACTCTATAATATAAATAAGATCTTGTACTTCTACTCTATAATATAAATAAGATCTTGTACTTCTACTCTATATATAAATAAGATCTTGTACTTCTACTCTATAATATAAATAAGATCTTGTACTTCTACTCTATAATATAAATAAGATCTTGTACTTCTACTCTATAATATAAATAAGATCTTGTACTTCTACTCTATAATATAAATAAGATCTTGTACTTCTACTCTATAATATAAATAAGATCTTGTACTTCTACTCTATAATATAAATAAGATCTTGTACTTCTACTCTATAATATAAATAAGATCTTGTACTTCTACTCTATAATATAAATAAGATCTTGTACTTCTACTCTATAATATAAATAAGATCTTGTACTTCTACTCTATAATATAAATAAGATCTTGTACTTCTACTCTATAATATAAATAAGATCTTGTACTTATACTCTATAATATAAATAAGATCTTGTACTTCTACTCTATAATATAAATAAGATCTTGTACTTCTACTCTATAATATAAATAAGATCTTGTACTTATACTCTATAATATAAATAAGATCTTGTACTTCTACTCTATAATATAAATAAGATCTTGTACTTCTACTCTATAATATAAATAAGATCTTGTACTTCTACTCTATAATATAAATAAGATCTTGTACTTCTACTCTATAATATAAATAAGATCTTGTACTTCTACTCTATAATATAAATAAGATCTTGTACTTCTACTCTATAATATAAATAAGATCTTGTACTTCTACTCTATAATATAAATAAGATCTTGTACTTCTACTCTATAATATAAATAAGATCTTGTACTTATACTCTATAATATAAATAAGATCTTGTACTTCTACTCTATAATATAAATAAGATCTTGTACTTCTACTCTATAATATAAATAAGATCTTGTACTTCTACTCTATAATATAAATAAGATCTTGTACTTATACTCTATAATATAAATATAATTATGACACAGAATTGTTTGTATCTGCTACACAAGCTGTGTTTCCCAATCAAACACACACAAGGTCTTGATGTCCAGACCAAATTCTGTGCAACATTTTACAGGGTTAGCAGGACAGAGAGAGAGAGAGAGAGAGAGAGAGAGAGAGAGAGAGAGAGAGAGAGAGAGAGAGAGAGAGAGAGAGAGAGAGAGAGAGAGAGAGAGAGAGAGAGAGAGAGAGAGAGAAGCCACAGGGTATGTGCATTAGCACTTGACCAAACAATATGCAGTCACAAAGATGCAGGACAGAGAGAGAGAGAGAGAGAGAGAGAGAGAGAGAGAGAGAGAGAGAGAGAGAGAGAGAGAGAGAGAGAGAGAGAGAGAGAGAGAGAGAGAGAAAGAGAGAGAGAAGCCACAGGGTATGTGCATCAGCACTTGACCAAACAATGTAGGCACAAAGATGCAGGACAGAGAGAGAGAGAGAGAGAGAGAGAGAGAGAGAGAGAGAGAGAGAGAGAGAGAGAGAGAGAGAGAAAGAGAGAGAAGCCACAGGGTATGTGCATCAGCACTTGACCAAACAATGTAGGCACAAAGATGCAGGACAGAGAGAGAGAGAGAGAGAGAGAGAGAGAGAGAGAGAGAGAGAGAGAGAGAGAGAGAGAGAGAGAGAGAGAGAGAGAGAGAGAGAGAGAGAGAGAGAGAGAGAAGCCACAGGGTATGTGCATCAGCACTTGACCAAACAATGCAGGCACAAAAATGACAACAAACATAATCTAGGCTACACACGTGGCCAGACAAACAAAAATGACAACAAACATAATCTAGGCTACACACGTGGCCAGACAAACAAAAATGACAACAAACATAATCTAGGCTACACACATGGCCAGACAAACAAAAATGACAACAAACATAATCTAGGCTACACACATGGCCAGACCTCGCTGAGTCGGTCCTGCTCCTGGCGAAGTGACTCCTGTATCCTGGCACTCTCGTCCTGGGACAGACCTATCAGCATGCGTAGTTCCTCATCTTCTTTCTGTGATTCTTTCTTCTCCTTTTCAAATTCTTCTCTGGATTGTCTGAAAATAGTAGACGAACATTTATTCACAGGAATTCTGTTTCCACTTTTGCTTCAACAGCATCAATTGTGGATGGGCAAAAAATGACAAATAATTCATGTCATACATAACAGATCCTGCACAGTGGCATGTGGACGGATCAATTTGTACACCCCCTCCGCTGTTCATTCATATTGTAGAGGAGCTTGTGTGTTCCAGTGACCCAGGAGCTATGCTGGCGGTACAGGTCAAGGGGTAGGGACCAGACGAAGAGAGACACAAACTTGCTGCCTTGTAGGTAGACTGGAGACAATGGCTGGGGACCAGATGAAGAGAGACACAAACCTGCTGCCTTCTAGGCGGATCTACAGGAAGATCAACATTCAGGTGGGAGATTCTCTCTAGTGTTAAAGCTACAGGTGGGAGATTCTCTCTTTAGTGTTAAAGCTACAGGTCGTAGATTCTCTCTCTAGTGTTAAAGCTACGGGTGGGAGATTCTCTCTCTTGTGTTAAAGCTACAGATGGTAGATTCTCTCTCTAGTGTTAAAACTACAGATAGATTCTCTCTCTAGTGTTAAAGCTATAGGAAGATCAACATTCAGATAGTAGATTCTCTCTCACTAGTGTTAAAGCTACAGATGATAGATTCTCTCTCTAGTGTCAAAGCTTCAGTAAAATCAATATTCAGATGGTAGATTCTCTCCCTAGTGTTAAAGCTACAGTAAGATCAACATACAGATGGTAGATTCTCTCTCTAGTGTTAAAGATACAGATGATAGATTCTCTCTCTAGTGTTAAAACTACAGATGGTAGATTCTCTCTCTAATGTTAAAACTACAGATGGTAGATTCTCTCTCTAATGTTAAAACTACAGATGATAGATTCTCTCTCTAGTGTTAAAGTTATAGTAAGATCAACATACAGGTGGTAGATTCTCTCCCTTGTGTTAAGCTACAGTAAGATCAACATTCAGATGGTAGATTCTCTCTCTAGTGTTAAAGCTACAGATAGTAGATTCTCTCCCTAGTGTTAAAGCCACAGAAAGATCAAAATTCCAGTGAGATATGAACAACTGAGGTTTCACTTACACGAGAACAGCCAACAAAACCTTGTCCTCGTCTGTGGAACCATGTTGGCCGGCTGCTCCCCGGACAGACACATCTTTCATCAAGCTGTCAGGAAGCACTCCGCCCATGATCTGAGAGATCAGCAGCAAGGCCTGGTGCTGCAACTCCAGGTTCTTCTGAGCCATGATCTGCACAAACACTGGGAAGTCTTCTGTAGCCAACACCTGTTCCAGAAGCACCTAAAATATGGATTGGATGGTACAATAGATTGAATCTTATTTGAATCTTATCTTCTTTCATTCACTTGAAATTTGTCTACAACTGCAATGTTGTCTCTTGTATTTTTTAATTTTTATTTTGTGCTCGCTCGCTTTGAGCTCAGGCGTAGTCCATACACACTATTTACAGTAGTGATGGACTGAATTTTGTGTGTGGATTAGCTTTCTCTATTAACAGTGTCCCTCGCAATCAGGCGAACCCACTCCGACTTCAGAGATACTTGTAATTTATGTCTCCAAGCCAAGGACGACAGGTCAACATTTTAGTCCAGCTGTCCGGTGTAGAGGTTGAACCACTTACCTCGGCATCAGCACACCGGATGTTTAAGAACACACGTTCTTTTCCATTCGGCCATGCGGACCTTCGTCTCTTGTATGAATTTAACTGTTCACATCCACACCCCAGGGTAGATGAAGAATAACTAAATATGACCACTAGTCATCTCTACACCCAAGGAGGAAGAAAAGCAAGACTAGACAAGACTGTAAGGTACCTCTACATCCCAGGGTAGAAGAGGTCAGACTAAACAAGACTGTAAGGTACCTCTACATCCCAGGGTAGAAGAGGACAGACTAAACAAGACTGTAAGGTACCTCTACATCCCAGGGTAGAAGAGGTCAGACTAAACAAGACTGTAAGATACCTCTACACCCCAGGGTAGAAGAGGAAAGACTAAACAAGACTGTAAGGTACCTCTACATCCCAGGGTAGAAGAGGAAAGACTAAACAAGACTGTAAGATACCTCTACACCCCAGGGTAGAAGAGGAAAGACTAAACAAGACTGTAAGATACCTCTACACCCCAGGGTAGAAGAGGAAAGACTAAACAAGACTGTAAGATACCTCTACACCCCAGGGTAGAAGAGGAAAGACTAAACAAGACTAAGGTACCTCTACATCCCAGGGTAGAAGAGGACAGACTAAACAAGACTAAGATACCTCTACACCCCAGGGTGGAAGAGGATAGACTAAAAAAGACTAAGGTACTTCTACATCCCAGGGTGGAAGAGGATAGACTAAAAAAGACTAAGGTACTTCTACATCCCAGGGTAAAAGAGGAATAGTTTGACCCGATCTTAAAGTGTCACCTGAAGATGTTCAGTACCTGAAAGATGTCCCTGAGGTCTGGCTTGGAGTTGAGGTCTTTCATAGCCTGGATGATCTGGTCATGGGTCAGTCCGGTGTCCGCTCGGAATCCCTCCAACAGAAGATCCACCTAGTGTTGTTCATACAATATTTCAACAATTATTTAACCAACAGTCTTCAATCTGGCTTCAGAAAATGTAAACTACACCACTACTGGTATCTGGAGTGAGGTTCTCGTGTGCTGCGATTTATTTGCTATTGTTTCTCATTTTCGAAGAGATGACAAGACAGTTCACAGACACAAATCTGGAGTGAGAAATTCAGACTTTTGAATTAAAATGTGACTGTAAACAGGACATTTCATGCAGTGATGGATTGATCTTAGAGCAGCTGACAGATAGTTGTTGATCATGGCCTCAAGTTTGGAAAGGTAGGCAGAGGATATCTTCAAAGAGACAATGTCCACAGGTCAACGACCAGTATGGTCACTGCCAAGTCTGTGGGAGACTGCTGGATGTGGACGAGGGTCCTAGACCTGATTGTACACACATCCTGTGGGAGACTGCCGGGTATGGACAAGGGTCCTGGATCTGACTGTACTCACATGCTGTTGGAGATTGCCAGGTGTGGATGAGGATCCTGGACCTGATTGTACACACATCCTGTGGGAGACTGCCGAGTGTGGACGAGGGTCCTGGACCTGATAGACACATGCTGTTGGAGATTGCCGGGTGTGGACGGGGGTCCTGGACCTGATTGTACACACATCCTGTGGGAGACTGCCGGGTGTGGACGAGGGTCCTGGATCTGATTGTACACACATTCTGTGGGAGACTGCCGAGTGTGGACGAGGGTCCTGGATCTGATAGACACATGCTGTTGGAGATTGCCGGGTGTGGACGGGGGTCCTGAACCTGATTGTACACACATCCTGTGGGAGACTGCCAGGTGTGGACGAGGGTCCTGGACCTGATTGTACACATATCCTGTTGGAGACTGCCAGGTGTGGACAAGTGTCCTGGACCTGATTGTCTGTGGGAGACTGCCAGGTGTGGAGAAGCATGGTCACCCACGCCAGACGACCAGGCATCTGAAGATGATGGATGGTTCATACAGCCCAGTCTTTGTCTATTTCCTGGGATTGCCAACATGAAGAGACCCCAACCATGATCAAGAAGGATAGACATCCGAATCAGTAGCCCAGGATCTGGGGAAGTATACCATCTTGTTCTCACTTGTACACATCCACATACAACTGTGTGTCCTTGAATCCTTGGATTGCCAGAGGAACTAGCGACGATTGCCTGAAAGAGGCTACTGAAACTAGAACATTACATACAACAATAAGAAAGAGACAAACATCTTTCTTTGGTCATATGATGAGAAGAGAGGCATTGGAGAATGTCGTGACAACTGGAAAGATCAAGGGGAAGAGAGGCAGAGGATGACCAAAAGAAATGATGCTGGATGGAATATATGGTGGCATGGAGGAATATCATCAGCAGGGTTGATCTAGAATATCAATGACTGAGATCTGTGGAGAGATATGAACGTCCATGCCAGCTGCCAGGGCACTTGATGATGATGATGATACAAAACTGAACCAGGTCTGCAAGAGCCAGGGATGGAAACCATACCCTCTGAGCCACTCCACCGTCTAAACTTGCCTGGTTGAGTTGTGTGACTTCCTAGGTGTGAAACACTCTTAGCACAGCCAAAGGTCAGAGACCAAAAGACAGACACATGAAATCATGAACTGACAATATAGTCAGCGAAGAGACAGACATGAAATCATGAACTGACGAAATAAGCAATGACAAGATAAAACAAATGAAATCATGAACTGACGATATAAGCAATGACAAGATAAAACAAATGAAATCATGAACTGACGATATAAGCAATGAAAAGATAAAACAAATGAAATCATGAACTGACGATATAAGCAATGAAAAGATAAAACAAATGAAATCATGAACTGACGATATAAGCAATGAAAAGATAAAACAAATATAATCATGAACTGACGATATAAGCAATGAAAAGATAAAACAAATGAAATCATGAACTGACGATATAAGCAACAAAATGATAAAACAAATGAAATCATGAACTGACGATATAAGCAATGAAAAGATAAAACAAATGAAATCATGAACTGACGATATAAGCAATGACAAGATAAAACAAATGAAATCATGAACTGACGATATAAGCAATGACAAGATAAAAAAAATGAAATCATGAACTGACGATATAAGCAATGAAAAGATAAAACAAATGAAATCATGAACTGACGATATAAGCAATGAAAAGATAAAACAAATGAAATCATGAACTGACGATATAAGCAACAAAATGATAAAACAAATGAAATCTTGAACTGACGATATAAGCAATGAAAAGATAAAACAAATGAAATCATGAACTGACGATATAAGCAATGAAAAGATAAAACAAATGAAATCATGAACTGACGATATAGGCAATGACAAGATAAAACAAATGAAATCATGAACTGACGATATAAGCAATGAAAAGATAAAACAAATGAAATCATGAACTGACGATATAAGCAACAAAATGATAAAACAAATGAAATCATGAACTGACGATATAAGCAATGAAAAGATAAAACAAATGAAATCATGAACTGACGATATAAGCAATGAAAAGATAAAACAAATGAAATCATGAACTGACGATATAGGCAATGACAAGATAAAACAAATGAAATCATGGCCAGACAACATAAAGTGACAAAGAGGCACACAAATTAAATCACAAACCAGCAACATGAATGAACAAACTATGCCACTATCACACTTACACATGTTGCGATAGATAATGGGTAGTTGAAGACTGACCACCAAAACATTCATCAAGGCACCCCAATGACCCACATATGTGTTTATGGGAAAGAAGAAAAAAAATTCTACTTTAAAAAACAATTTCAACAAGACAGGGTTAATGCAACGACATTGCCAGTAAAGCAAAGGCCACACAAAAACCTGGCAAAGCCACATGCCCATAAGTAACTAAATAAAGACCATGAACTGAGTCTCATTACCAACTTGAAAACCCAGACCACTAGACTGATGCCAGAAAATGGTATTAATGGAAACAGAAGATCCACTTTTCTCTTCCATGAAATCTGGCAAAGTGAAGCAATCCAAGGGTAATGGTCGATAACACGCCAGAATGAGGCAGTAACGAACCCTATTATCGGCAGTCAACTGTTCAAGTGTATTGATTTCCATATTCACATCCTCTGTTTTTCTATCCTGGTCTGGTCAACTGAACAAGGCCACCCATTAACAACAGACAACGTTAACTGAAACATTTCCCAGGAAACAAAAAAACCTGATGCCAACAAGGCAACTTGTTTCAATGATAGGAAAAAAAATACGAGATAATCACATAATAGATATGGCCACAGAAGTGTGAGATTATAAATAAGGAACTGACATTACTAGTTCATACAATTATGATGTGAGGTAACCACTTATTTCCTGGTCAGTTCTCCTCCCCCCAGCTCAAAGAAATGCCAGGTGTTAAGATGGCCAATAAAGTGACGCACCAGCTGGGTTCTAGCTCCCTACTTGTGCAGGTAATATACAGCCTGATGACAAGTATATCATGTCATAATATTTAGTTTGATGACAAGTATATCATGTCATAATATCTAATTTGATGACCTGTATATATCATGTTGTAATATCATGTCATAATATCTAGTTTGATGGCCGGTATGTCATGCTGTAATATCTTTAATGACAGGTGTGTTATGTCATGTCATAATATATAGTCTAATGACAGGTTAGTTAGTTAGTGAAGGTTCCAACTTCATGGCAATGGGGCATCCCCATAATACTCTGTTCCTGTGAAAGTGAATATCACACAAAATGCTCGTCACTGCCCCATGTGAAAAGTGCAACAGACAGGAGTCTCAACAAACCAACAGCCAGCACAGGCATACTATGCATAAGGTCGCTGCCAAAATGCCAACACAAAAGTCCACCCTAAAAAATAGTCCATCGACAATGAAAGTGGCAGTCACTAGAAAACCGGCAGTCACTAGAAAACCAGCAGCCACAGATTACTACACAAGGCAAAGCCAGTCAGTTCAGCAACCGGCTGACCGCCATATTTCTGAACATCAGTTCACGACGGGTGTATCATGTAATAATATTGATCCGGTTACAGGTGTATCATATGATAATACTGAGTCTGATGACATGATGACAGGTATATCATGTAATAATATTCAGTCTGAATACAAGTATGCCATAAAATCAAGTCTGAAGTCAGTTATATCATGTCAGGGGACACATTCCAAGGACAGATATGTCATGCCAGGTGACACATTCCAAGGACAGGTGTGTAATGTCAGGTGACACATTCCAAGGACAGGTATGTAATGTCAGGTGACACATTCCAAGGACAGGTATGTAATGTCAGGTGACACATTCCAAGGACAGGTATGTAATGTCAGGTGACACATTCCAAGGACAGGTATGTAATGTCAGGTGACACATTCCAAGGACAGGTGTGTAATGTCAGGTGACACATTCCAAGGACAGGTATGTCAAGTCACACATCATCACTGTCAGATCCTAACCTTCCAGTTCCCAGTGGGACACTGGGCTGGGACAGTTGCTCTGTGTCCGTACTGAGATGTGCCTTCACCAAACATGGCAAGCTACTTATTCTAGAAAGAAGAGAACACAACATGTAACTGGGAACTAAGCCACAGGGAAGACACATACAGATAGAAGAGAATGTTTGAACCCAAGCCTTTCAATGAACAATAAACAAGAATGTTTAACTAGAATGTTTAGTTAAGTCATCATCATCATCATAACGAGCCCTGTCAACTGACCTAGACACAGATCCTGGTCTGTGGTGCTCAGGATCAACTCTATTAGCATTCCATTCTTTTCTCTCTGTCAGCTTGTGCCTCTTCTTCCAATGACCTTCCAAGTTATCACCCCATGTTTTCCATTGTCTTTCTTCTCTACACATGACCTGAAAATGCTGTTTATTTCTACATGTATTTCTGTATACTTTAATACTTTCATAGCCTCTTTCAGGCAATTGTTAGTAACTCCAGCAACATTCATCATTGTTTCCAAGATCTTGCTAATTTGTTCATTAATGGTCCATGATTCACTGCCATACAGTAAAACAAGTTCTACATAACATTTTTTCACTCTGTTTCTATTCAATGACAGTGATTTACTACATAAGATACTTTTCATTTTCTGAAATGCAGCTTTTGCTTGACCTATTCTGCTCTTAATCATCTTCCATCTGATGTTATGACTTGCCCCAGATATGTGAAATGATTAACTTGGCTAAGCATACCCCCTGCTACTGTCATATCACACACAAGTCTGCCATGACAAATACAGTTCATCATTGATGGAAGCGCCAGTCACAAGAAATCCAATGGCCACACATTACTGCATAAGGCAAACCCTTAGTTAATTCACCCACAGGACAGCTGAACATGCAGCTCACAATATAAACAACAGCAGACAGATGTAAAAGCACTCCACACAAAATCCACAGCTCACAGTGTCGCTCCACACACTTAACTCAGTAATGGGCGACGGAACCATTGCTTGTATTTGAAGGTGTCTTTACCTTAACCAAGTTGTCTAGTTACATTTTGTGCTTATTTGTTTTTGTTATGAGGTCAATAGCAGTCACGGACATTTTCAATAACATTTTGTAATTAATGTGAACAGATTTATTGTTACAGCAAACGGAACAACGGGCAGAAAAATCTGGCAGGCACAAAAACACTAACATGGAATGTATGAAGCTATAGGCAAGAGGGACACAATCACACACAAGGTCACATATGAATGAGACAATCACACACAAGGTACTGTATGAATGAGACAATCACACACACAGTCATGTATGAATGAGACAATCACACACACAGTCATGTATGAATGAGACAATCACACACAAGGTTTTGTATGAATGAGACAACCACACACAAGGTCCTGTATGAATGAGACAATCACACACAAGGTCCTGTATTAATGAGACAATCACACACACAGTCATGTATGAATGAGACAATCACACACACACAGTCATGTATGAATGAGACAATCACACACAAGGTCCTGTATGAATGACGCAATCACACACACACAACACACACACACACACACACACACACTCATGCATGAATGAGACAATCACACACAAGGTCCTGTATGAATGAGACAATCACACACAAGGTCCTGTATGAATGAGACAATCACACACAAGGTCCTGTATGAATGAGACAATCACACACAAGGCCCTGTATGAATGAGACAATCACACACAAGGTCCTTTATGAATGAGACATTCACACACATGGTCATTATGAACAAGACAATCACACACAAGGTCCTGTATGAATGAGACAATCACACACAAGGTCATTATGAACAAGACAATCACACACAAGGTCCTGTATTAATGAGACAATCACACACAAGGCCCTGTATGAATGAGACAATCGACACACAAGGTCATTATGGACAAGACAATGACACACAAGGTCCTGTATGAATGAGACAATCACACACAAGGCCCTGTATGAATGAGACAATCACACACAAGGTCCTTTATGAATGAGACATTCACACACAAGGTCATTATGAACAAGACAATCACACACAAGGTCACATATGAACAAGACATTCACACAAGATCACATATTAATGAGACAATCACACACAAGGTCACATATGGATGAGACAATCACACACAAGACCACATACGAACAAGACAATCACACAGTAGTACACACCTGACAGAACATATATTAACACCACGTCATGCAGCGACTTACCAACTTCTTATATTCCTCATGAATGTCCCTGTATGATTGTGAGTCTTCAACGTGCGGGTCAAAAACTACTCACAAACAAACAAATAAATATTAATAAATAGCAAATCACATTGTTGTAAAATATGTTACATATTTTAAGTTTGAGAACTGATCTTAAGTTTTCATGTTTTCAGAACTGAGATCAAGTTTTGAGAATTGATCTTATGTTTTCAGAACTGAACTAAAGTTTTCTGAACAGCTATTGCTGCACTCTGAGAAAACAGCAGTGGTTTGTCTGTGTAATATATATAATTATATGTTTTTGTTTTCCAAAATAAGGTGTTTTAAACATATATTCACAACACAGATGCACACATCCATACACACTCATGCATCCATACAAACCCATACACACAGGTACACTTGCACCCATCCATATACACAGACACATACCCACACATGCATATATGCATACTCCTATAGACACCCATACAGACATACATATAGACATATACAAACACCCACACATACATAGACTGACACCCGTACAGACACCAACATAGACATATACTGGCACACATACAGGCATATACCTATATCAATTCTCCTATAGACATCTACCCACAATCATACAACCACACACACATGGTCATATGTCCACACTCATACAGACATACATCCACAATATCTGACATACACATATACAACATATGCCTACATCCATACACACATTCAACAACACAGATATACAGATACAGTGCACACAAACACCCACACAAAGATACATACACATATTTCACACACACACACAAAGACATACACTAACTCACACAGACAGATACAGACAAACACCCATACATACAAATACATCCACACTCAGAGACATGAACAGACACTCACACACATCCACACCCAGCTACACACATAGATATATATACAAACACAAACATCCATTTGTTCCCTCTATCAACACACACACACACACACACACACACACACACACACACACACACACACACACACACACACACACACACACACACACACACACACACACACACACACACACACACACACACACACACACACACACACACACACACACACACACACACACACACACACACACACACACACACACACACACACACACACACACACACACACACACAACTGTAGATCAACACTGCAGGGACAGGTAGACATGAAGTCAATGTGGGGACAGATAGACATAAAGTAATGCAGGAGACAGACAGACATGAAGACAATGTGGGGACAGACAGGCATGAAGTCAATGTGGGGTATATCTGTGAACAAATACGTTCAAGTGTGAAATCAAGAGGTGTTGGAGAAGAAAATGGGAAGTGCATGCAGCTGATGATGATGACAATGATGATGATGATTATGATTATTATTATTCTAACCTTTATCCACTTCTGAGTATTTTCTGTTTGTAATTGTTGAAGTTGTGATGATGAACAAGTGTTGCCTTTGGTGACGATGTTAGTGATGATGATGATGCTGATGGTAGTGATGATGATGTTTTTTTTATGTTGTTGCTTACACATGTGTTGCTGAGTGTTGCTATTGTTGATTACAACACTGATGAGGATGATACTGATGATGGTCATTGGTGATGATGCTGTTGTTGATGATGTCTTCAATGCTGCTGTTGCTGTCACTACTTATTAGGATGATGTTGCTGTGTTGCTTCCATATGAATTCGGTTTGCAAACTCAAACACAGAAAACTGAGCTTTGCTATATTATTATATATTATGAAATCGATTTATTTTATATATACTTCTGCTCAACGTCAACTGGGATTATGAAACATATATGGCTGCTGATATGCATCTCTCCGTTCAGAACTCGCCTACATCTTGAACGCGGCTCCCCTGATATCAGTGTGTAAATCTGTGTCAGAAACTGCGAATTTCGTCATAAATTTATAAATTATTATGATAATTTAAACTCTTCATTTTGTGTGTGTGTGGAAAATGTCTCGCGAATGGCTAGTTTACTCCAATATCGTGTATCTTTACTGAACACGGTGTCCACATTCTGTTCACAACAACAAGCACATGAAGGCTACTTACTCAAACACTTGCTCTCCATGAAAGAAAGCACGGGCACCTGGAAGAGAGGGTTGCTGAGGAAACAGATGAGCTCGTCAACAACGAAATGGCTCTTTCTGTTCGCCATCTTGGATCTCCAGGACGTCTGCTACGTCGGCCGCGCCTGGTTTCGCCGTCTTCGTGTGAGCAGGCATTTCGCATAATTCCCCAGCTGACAGATGTAGGGGAAGAGTGAGTGAGTGGTCTTGTGGGTGAGCCATGCCTCGACTAGGACTTGATTCCTCTTAGACACAGGGTTACTTAAGGGGAGGAGGATGGGAGAGGGGAGCGACGTGCACCTGGAGACTATTATAGGGGATAATATCGCCTTGACTTACTTTTCACAGATCACTTGTTGAGTAGTGTTTCAGCCGACATTTATTATTGATTGTATTGGTTTACAAGGGATCACATCGGCGTCGGATATCAACATAAGTGTATCAGTCTCCTCGCAAATAGCACAGAAGGAGAGACTCAACGCAGTGCACAAAATCTGTAGCACCGACGACGAGGAACTTCACATGTGTGCTTGTTATTTGCGTGAAAGGGTGAGAGAGAGAGAGTGTGTGAGAGAGAGAGGGAGAGAGAGGGAGAGAGAAGAGAGAGAGAGAGGAACAGAGAGAGGGAAGAGAGAGAGGGAGAGAGAGATGCTGAGAGAGAGAGGGGGTGAGAGAGAGAGGAGAAGGGAGGAAGATAGAGAGGAAGAGTGAGAGGGAGAGATGGAGAGAGAGAGGGTTAGAGACATTGAGAAAGGTTGGGTGTCACAAAATAAAACACCGCGTTTAACCAGTCGATTACTACAGAGGCTTTCTGATTAAACGGACTATCTGCAAAGCGACAACTATTTTAACTAACAGTAAAAACAACTTGGATGTCAACATCCCCAGGACGGTAAATAGTTGCAGCTGCACGGGGTTACATTGGGTCGACAACATGGGAACATTTGGAAGTGAGTGAGATGAGTCCATACATCGCTTTGACAGTTCATAAACAGGTTGGATTGAGAGCGGAAGTACTCAGCTCGGAAGAAAACAGTCCGTCTGTCATGTAGAGTTTCCGGACATCAAGAAGATTGGCGGTTTGTTGTGGAAACCCGTTGTTGGGAGCACACAGGAACTCGCTAGCTTGTTGTGGGAGTCAAAACAAGTGATGACAACTCTGACATTGATTGAAGCCAGGGAAGGATAGATTCTTGACAATGGATGATATGCCCAAATAACACCTGTGTGGACAGGAAGAATACCGTCACGTGACCAATTTTAGTGTTTGCCATAAACCATGATTGGAGAGAAACAGTGTTGACCAAAACCGTGGGATTATGATGGACGTGTTTGTGGAGAGCTCTACAGTGTTAGATTAATTTAAACTTAACTAGCATGTGTCGTTATGGCAAAGTGTAGCAGCCATCCCGGAATGAGGCGGTTTTGCATAAGGTAGTCAATATAGTCTAATTAGTCCTAAGTAATATAGGCAGTAGTCTTGTTAAAACTAGAGTGTGATGATTAGCACTGTTAGTTGAGAACTAGTTAGAGTAGTGAAGTGATAATTGGCTCTGCTAGGATGAATAGGATAGAGGGGTGATAATTGGAGAGATTTTAGATGGGGAAAGTGTCCAATGGGGGGAATCTTTCAATGGTTTGCCCACTGAAGTTGTGCACTCTGTTTATAGGGTCTTTCCTTGTCATCGCCTGATTCGGACGTAGGTGAGGAGCTAATATGCTCTATGACAGAGTTTAGTTAGCTATAAAATAACTGAGCAAGGCAATAGGCTTACACTCAGCCGGTAGGATCAGTGACTAGTACTATCACAAGATGTGTTGTTTCTCTCACAGGTTCCCTACCAGTTACGAGGAAGTTCAACACTGGGTTTGATGAAGTGCAACATCAATTAGGCATAACACCAGTTGGACACAAAAATGTTTCTTACAAAAAAGGAATAACGTCCGAGAAGAAAGATGGTTCACCTAAGATGGGTGATGATTGTTAATGCATCACACAGCATAAGAACATTGGTACCTACACAAAAAACATCAATATAATAGTCACATTGTGTGATATATTCTAGTGAAATAGTTCAAAAGACATGATACCTGAACCTAGACAGACACTAGTTAGGTTCAAGTATATTAACAATAACAGTGATACCTAAATACTCACTACAAAGGATTTGTGCATTCTTTAAGAACGATAGGAAATTATGTGCATTGGGCAACCATTCCATGATCAGCTGTAATTTACAAACAGTATATATTTCGGATGATCAGGAAGATGGATTACCAGGTGGCTACAGATGACAGTCGGTGTCCGGCAGGAGAGATACAGTACCGGGTGAGGTGGACTTGTTCTGACTTAACGTGCTCTGGTGTGTCCTTGCAAGGATGAACTGACTATGCTATTATCTGAGAGTCCGATCCTACACACATTATAGAACACATCACACATTTTCTTCGCATACACGTCTCATATACGTTACACTTTTCTTTTAATAAATTAATCTTTATTAATTTTTAGAAGCAAGAGTTGTTGAATATGTTGCGTTGGGGAAGTATGAGAGGGGGCATAGTACGACAGTGAGAGAGTGATAGGAAAAGGTGTCCATGGGCTGATGGAGTGTGTTGGACGGAAGCTGGTGGATTCTCCAGGATATTGATAAGGAAAAAAAAAATTATAATGTGGGTGTTGACTCTCCTCACTCTAGGGACGACACTTTAAAGGAGGACACGACATTGGGAGAGAGAGGGAGAAGGAGAGAGAAGGAGAGAGATAGAGGGAGAGAGAGGGTTCGAGAGATTGAGAGAGAGGGGAAGAGAGAGAGGATGAGAGAGAGAGGGTGAGAGAGAGGGTTAGAGATATTGAGAGAGAGGAAGTTAGTTAGTTGACAGATCATCCCCATTGCACATCGAACCATTCAGTCCATAAGTCCCGGGAAGGTTAACACGGTCAACAAATGCCCGCAGAAGTCGGATGTGTCAGCCTAACGGCGCAAGAACGCAGCTCTGCTGTAAACAGGCACAACGCAATCACATCCGAAAAAAAAACTCCGGATGAACGAAGAAGAAGAAGAAGAAGTCCATAAGTGCTCGGATCCCCTCTTCAGCAAATCCCGCAGCGTGTAGCGGCTAACGACACCATTTCTGTGTTGCGTGAATGTGTGTGTGTGTGTGTGTGTGTGTGTGTGTGTGAGAGAGAGAGAGAGAGAGAGAGAGAGAGAGAGAGAGAGAGAGAGAGAGAGAGAGAGAGAGAGAGAGAGAGGATGAGAGAGAGGGTGTAAGAGAGGGTTAGAGAGATTGGATTATCACCAACTTCAGCAAGCAATTGATCTGGTGGTGAAGTGTTCTAACAATTCCACTCCATGATTGTGTGTCAGGAGATGCGTTCGTCAATTCTTCTTCTTCGTCAGCTGGCGATCAGATCTGCCCTCAATGGTCACTGTGTCTCATCACAGGAGTAGATTGCTTCAAGGCTCAAAGTCATGTTGCAGGTCCTTGCAGGACGTTGCGACCTACCCCAACCCAGGTTAATTTACTAGCAATGTTACGTTCAGTAGCTTGCCGTGGATTTCTGAACGAGAAATATTCGTTGAAGTCCAACTGCCCGGTGTAGGGAATGGATTCACTAACCCGTCGTCAGCGCAGCGGAAGTTTAAGCGCAATCACTGTTGTTGAGTTGGGCTGAGTTGAGTTGAGTTGAGCAAAGAACCGACATCACTGCACTCAGGATATTCCCATACGCGTTCCGTCCCCTCGTTCAACAGCATGCAAAGAGTCACACTACTAATCGTTTCCACTGCTATCTGATTGAAAGTTCTCCTGGTCTTCCCTCCCAGTTTTGAGATTCTACCAGAACCCCTGCCAACACCCGCAATCTCATTATTTCCACATACGGGTTCTCAATCTGTTCCTCCACCTTCTCCACCTGGTCCCCTAGGCGCACGACCACCTCTCCGTTATCCAAGAGGTACATTCCCTGCTAGCATATCAGCCTGTTCACCACCCCCCCCCCCCCCCCGCACTCCTGCATGGTCAGGGCAAAAAATCCATACAGTTCTTACAATCTGTGACCTCTGAAGCGAGGAGAGCCATTCCACACGAAACATTCCTTTCTCCACTTAACTAAGCCATACTCCTTGAGTCCGTGATGAAGACAATGTGTGTTGCAGTGGTCTCCTCTAATCAACGGAATGCCGCTGTGACTGCTTTCACCTCCATTCTCATGCTGGAGGTCGTAGCTTCATATGCCATATTCTCCTTTTTTCAAGAATAGTCCATTAGCCTTCGCAATGAAACCCCAACCACTCCGTCTGTTTCTCACCACTGACCCATCAGTATAGATCACTATGTCACACTAATGCAATCACTATAAACTCCGCCATCAGGCTGATCTTTTAGGTCAAGACATTTGTTAAATGAATTTGTTTGATGCCATATTTGTTAACGTCCATCACTGTCAGTGGATGCCACATCTGTTAACCTCCATTATTGTCAGTTGATGCCACATCTGTTAACGTTAATTTCTTTAAACTGGTATCATATCTGTTAAAGTCCATTGCTACAAGTTGAGCGCGACTGTAAAAGGTGATTTGCCGGCACGGAGCCATTGCCACACACACAGCGAGCCAACGAGCCTGTCTTAAATTTGTGATACTGATGATAGCTCAATCTATTCTGACCTGTTTGGAATCTAAAAATGATGATTGGCCTTGACTTGACAGTTGATGTTCGTGTGGTCGGGGTGCCGTCTTATGCACTCTGAAGCACCAGAAGTTGGTCTGCAAGTTGCTATTGTGTCACAAGTGGCGATGAAATTATTTTGTTGTAGAGATCAGCCCAGTCTTGTATGTTGGTCTGCTACCTAATTGCCTGGCAGTCGGATGATGTACACCGAACTGTGCATGTTCCCAAACTTCTGGTCAAGTTTTCAAGAGAGAGGATAATTTAGTTTGGTCTCCTAGTTCGAGTTTTTGTGCAGGGCTAATAATACTGGTTATAAGTAACATATAGGACTCTGGGTATCAGGACTGGAGTATTGGACAGATCAGGTTGTGTGACGGTGTATTCCATGCTCAGTCTTCGTAGACTTAGATGGATAGGACATGTTAGGAGGATGAATGATGGTAGAATACCAAAGGACATCTTTTTTGGTGAATTACAGACGGGTAAGAGATCTCAGGGTCGGCCTCTACTACGATACAAAGATGTGTGTAAGCGGGACATGATTGATACAGGCATTGATAATGCATACTGGGAGCAAGTCGCCGATGAACGTGTTGCATAGACGGCAAATATCAAAAATGGAATAAAGACAAAGAAGAAAATGATTGCAGATAGGTCACACATTGAGCGTATGAGGCGTAAGATGGTGCGTGAGGTGAAAATGACCATGTGTTCACATGCATCTACTGTGGACGAACATTTACAGCACGAATTGGCCATATCAGCCACTCTCGCCACCGCCATGGGTTGCAGTTATTAAGCTTGTTTGAAGCACAATGTAACAAAATATCGTCTGTCAAGACGGTAAGGTGCCAATGTGACTCTTAAACACGCACTGATTCATGTTAGGTCAGTTATCAGTTATCAGTTATCAGTTGGGGTATCTTCGTTGCACTCCGGACATGTCCATAGGTGCTCAGATCCTCCCCCCAGCATAAGCATCAGCGTCCGGTGGCTAATAGTGCCAGTTCTGTGTTGGTTGACGAGGCGCTTTGTTTTCCCGATGTACTTCTCGCGTCTGGCTGTGCCGATTCTTACTCCCAGGTCTTTCATCCTGGAAAGCGATGTGGAATCACTGGCGTCAAAATCCTCTGTTCTCGATGTGGTGCTAACTCCATGTTTGTATAGAACAATCGGCAATCAGTGGGTGATGTGATCAATATCTAGCCCCCCCCCCCCCGAACATTTCCTGGTACCCAGTTTAGGCCCGGGTGGCCCTGAGAGGGGAACCACAATTCTGTGTCGTCTGCGTACTTGGAGCGAATAATAACAGTTACATCTGGAGAGAATGGTGCGGTAGGGAGTGAAAAGAGGATCTGGCCGACAATCAAAACTCCGAGGAAAGGCCAGACGGACACATAATCAGACTGCTACTGGTGCCGTTAGTATTGGGACTCTTCGGTGGCTGTTGAAGATGAGGACGGAGCACGTATTACAATGTCCGGAGCGCTGTGATGTCGGTTCTGGACTCAACTGACACAGTTAATTAATGTCCTGTCGATGCCTGGAAACAGAATTCTAGCGGGGAAATCCGATCAGGAAACTCTTCTCGCACACTTTGGCACACTTCATGAATACAGGCAATGCAACCATCAACATGACGACAGCAGTCATGTGAGAAGTTAGACCATTTCTGGAGCGATGTAAGAACCATTAATACCATCATTGGTCAGTTTCTAAAGGCGTACAGGTAAACATTGCTATATTTAATATAATGCCCGTGCTAATCCAGCGTGACCGTTACTCATAATATGTACTCAGACTTCATCATCATCATCAGTCTGTCAGTCGGTTGGTTGGTTGGTTGGTTGGTTGGTTGGTGGGTGGGTGGGTGGATGGGTGCTAATATTGCTGTGTTGTTACTCGGTTTTCTGTCGTTTTTTGTGTGTGTTACTACAGTCCGGGAACACTACTAATTTTTGTTCCTAACAAAAACTGTTCCTAATAGTTTCTAGAAAAAACTGAGATCTCATAATGCCTGTACAGTAAAAAAAAAAAACAATATAACACTGTCCCATGAATATGACGTTTTTCCTTCTTGCGAAATGTTCTATCGATTTCCTTATTTTCTCGTTATTGTCTTAACGTTATAATTTCCTTGATATGTGGAACAACTACACTTAAATGTTATCTTTCCTCCAATGTGAACATCAGTCACTACTGTTCTAGTCATATGTGGACTGAACATCCATCACTACTGGTGTGTTAAAGACTGGTATGACCTACAACTCATTCGGTACTTATCCTGTAGGATACTTCTACCATTCAGCTCCACTGAGCAATGTTGATCAAATTCTTCCATTATAGACCCATTGAGAAAGTTGCTGGCCAATCTTTCTGCATCATAATTTATCCGGGATCGGATTTTACAATTTTTCTGTGTTCTTCATGCCGACCAGAGGGAACCTGTAAAATAGATAACACAGCTGGTGATAGCCTCCCCGTCACTGATCTCTATTAGATGATCGTGGCCATTGGCCCTTGCTCAGCAAAATACAATGAACCGAACTCTGTCAGGGACAGATGACTCAACACATTGGTTATCATCAGGCCAAGACAAGAAAAAAAAATCAACAAACAGAATGCGGAACCCCGCCCACCAGGGACACCCACTGGAATATCCCAATTATCCATCATTACTCAATTCTCAACTAGTATAGCTTATCAATACTTCACTAATCTATTTTCAACCAACAGAGCCAATTATCACTTCCCTACGTTAACCAGTTTCTACCATGCCACTGCCTAAATTAATTAGGACTAGTAACACCATCTAACACTACCTTAAACAACACTGCAGTCCTTCCGAATCACATCTACAATTGCCATGCCAGGCACGTGTAAAACTAATTCATTTAATTCGCACACGGTAGACATTATTCCAAATCATAACTGCAGTGCTACAGCACTTCTGCCTAGATCAACGGTTTCGAGTTACACTGCCGTCAAATCATTTTCTCATGGCAGACAGCCGTGCAGTGTAACTTGATGTTATTTTTTATGTCCACACAGGTGTTATTATGGGCAGATCCTCCATTGTCATGAATCTATCTCCCCTGGCTTAATCAATGTCAGATTCGTCCTCCCATGATTTGACATCCAAAACAAGCTAGCGAGATACTCTATGGTCCCAACAACAGTTTTCAATAACAAGCAGCCAATCTTCTGTCGAGTGGTGACAATCACAGCCGCCATTTCGCTTGATGTCCGGAAACTCTAAATGACAGATGGGACTGTTTCATGTCCCGAGCCGGGTAATTCTACTTGGATCTGACTGTTTATGAACTGTCAAAGCGGTGTATTGATTCATCTCACTCACCACCGAATGTTCCTATTTTGCCGACCAGATGTAGACACGTGCAGCTGCAACCCAGACTGTTTTTTCTGTATTTGTTGAAACAACCTGTGGCCTTGTCATATATTTTTGAAGGGAGTGGGAGATCACTGTAGTGCATGCCCCATCTCTAACAAAAGATGTAGAGCCCCATCCTCTTCTATCTTCAATAACCCCAGAATATGAACCTTGAGTTATCTGCAGGTCTCGTTCTATTAAATATTGTCTAGGAGATATAGATTATGGCCCTGGTGAGAATGGTAATTACTAACTGGGAATCTTCCCCTTCTCCAATGATTCTGATAGCTCTGGAGCCCCCTTTTAGTTTATCAAATCTGAGGAAAGTCTGGAGAATTTTCTCAGCCTGATTTAGATGAAGAAAACATGGATGCTGAGCAGTTGATAGATCTAGAGTCTTTTTATTTCCCCCTTCAGTAAGTCATTATGAGTTAATTTATCTCCAAACAATAAAACACATAATCAATCACATTAGATTCTGACAACATGATGTACAAAGAAGTTGTTGACACAGATAGGTTTGAACTGACAAATTAACAGAAGGTCAATTCATGTTAATCATTTATTGACTGGCCTGAGCCTTCTGGTCAGTACATACATCTCTATTGTGATTTACACAAAGTAATAGAACTGTTGCACATTGGACCATTGTCCCAGACAATCAATAACAAGCATCAATATATGAGATGTCAACAAGTGTGCAAACATAGTAAACATTTTGATGTTGTACATATTAAGTATGATGGTGATGTCTCAACCATTAAATATCAGTTTTCCTGAAATTGGGTGTGGTGTCTACCAATGAGAAAAGTAACCTGGTGACTGGAGGATTAGGTAAGCCAGGGTCCATTGACTGATGGATCCACTTCAGGTCTGCCCGTATAGCTCCTCTGAAGGCCTCCCCATGCTCTGCTCATAGCCAAGTCATCCTCCATCTCACTTGTGGTTCATCTCTTTCTCTCGGCTTCCCTCCCTCAGGTCTGATTTAGGTGGTTAATTTGCTGATGTGTTGGGTGGTTGTTGGTATGTAGCCACCAAGATCACTGATGAATATTCACATAAATATATACATTCCTACCAATACAATAATAAGAAGTAGGTCGGAAGAAATCTAAATTCCTGAAGTAGGAACTAATTCCCCTCCCCCTCTTTTTCTCTCTAAGCTAGTGTTGGGTTAATTTGGGGTGGTCAGAGTTTATCACACTGTGTACGCCTTGTATCAACTTGTTCCTGCTGTATGTAAGTCTCATTTGACCTGGGTCAGTGAACGTGTACAGTGAGACAATGACAAGAGTGAGAAGGTGTCAAGATGCATGTAAATAAATGACATACATTTATAACATTTCTTCTACTCAATGGTGTTTACAATGTGTATAAATAATTCTCTGTGTTTTCCCAATTAACTACTTCTTCTTCTTGTGTCTAATAACTCTCTTCCATTACCTGTTGTTGTTGTGATGTTGAGTGTTGTGTTGTGTGGTGATGAGTGGTGTTGAGTGGTGTTGTGTTTTAAGTTATGTTGAGTAATGAGTTAAGTTCACTGCGCGTGATGGTGTTCCGCGAAGCACAACTTTCTCATGTATTGCAGTTCATAAGTGCTCTTATCTAATTAAATTTGACATAAATATAAATATTTATTTCGCCAAACCCTATTGATTCAATAGATAAAGGAGAAAGGAAAGATTGATTTCACTTTCAGTTTTCTAGATTGTAAATAGGCATAGATAAGTCTGTTTTAGAACAAGGCACTTGTTCTAGTACACGAACTGTCATTTCAGCTGTAGGTAGTGATAGCATCTTTAACAATGTTTCTGGTGAAATGCACAAGATTGCTTTAGAATCATCACTTCTCACAGCTGTTTAGAATAGAAGGTAGTAGTATAATGCACTTCCCAAAGTTAATAATTATCTTTAAGAATATCAGAGATGGCAGGTCTATCTAAGAGAATATTAGAGAGTCATTTTGCCCGGGAATGGCTTTGCGTCGTTAGAATCTACAGTCGAGCATTTTGACATTTCAGAGGTTTTAATTAATAATAATACATTTCAATTGACATCACAAACACGGGTTTACATTACTTGATACTTGATACATCGGGTTATTAGTCTAATCACGGACTAACAAACGTACCTCGGATCCAGACTTCTGCCTTGCCCATTGAATTTTTGGTCACACAATCTTCTCACATCCGTCCATGGAGCGAGTTCAGACAAAAGTGCGGGCTTATTAACATTTCTGATGAAATAGTAATATATGCTAATTATGCCCTGGCGCGAAGGCGGGTCACGTGTTTCTCCCATCCAATAGTCTTCCGAGCTTGGTCTGATGAAATCTTTCTAAGAATCCACGTCATTTGTCACTTGTTCAGTTCCAGTTTCGATGTTAAGTTTTAAGTCCTAATCTCCATTTGCGGTTGTGAAGTCAATTTCTTTTAATGTTGTTTCCTCTTTTTGCGGCAGGTGTTGATGAATGAATAATGTTGGCGGCGTTATGCCACAGGCCTCGAACACTGGTTAATCTGTTTTTGCCCGGAGACTTCCGTTGTAGAAGTGTCCGAGTTCAACTTCATATGAACGAGGTCGTACTGTCTCGGTGGACTGCAGCGAATATCTAATTGCTACACATCAAAGTCGTTGAAAATTATGGGTTCTCTCTTAACACATAACCAAAATGCTAATCTGACACTTGACGATGTCCTTGAGGCTATGTCGTCTCTCGAAGAACCAAGAGGAGTTACTGTTATCAATATCAGAAATTATGTTTTAAGTGAGTTTCCAGAATTGCCTCACCAGAATTTAACATCAACAATACAAAGAAGAATTAAACAAGGTATTGCACAAAGAAAAATTACTCGTGTAACCAAGTATAGGTATGTCTTATCACGTACCACTGACACAGAGGATCGACATGTTAGATTTCAATACGATCCTGAAGTTGAAAGATGGAGGAGACGCCGAATGAGTCATACTCGTTCTGGACATCCAAAGACACCACACAAAAAGATGAAGAAACGAAGGCAGAGCTCATCACGGAGCATTTCACCAAGACCACCGCACAAAAAGATGAAGAAACGAAGGCAGAGCTCATCACGGAGCATTTCACCAAGACCACCACACAAAAAGATGAAGAAACGAAGGCAGAGCTCATCACGGAGTATTTCACCAAGACCACCGCACAAAAAGATGAAGAAACGAAGGCAGAGCTCATCACGGAGCATTTCACCAAGACCACCGCACAAAAAGATGAAGAAACGAAGGCAGAGCTCATCACGGAGCATTTCACCAAGACCACCACACAAAAAGATGAAGAAACGAAGGCAGAGCTCATCACGGAGCATTTCACCAAGACCACCGCACAAAAAGATGAAGAAACGAAGGCAGAGCTCATCACGGAGCATTTCACCAAGACCACCGCACAAAAAGATGAAGAAACGAAGGCAGAGCTCATCACGGAGCATTTCACCAAGACCACCACACAAAAAGATGAAGAAACGAACGCAGAGATACTCATACAGACGCGGCACGCAGAGCGCCCCCAAAAGAAGGATTCTAAGAAAAACATTGCTAAACGCCAAGCTAGCTTCCAGATACAAAAGTAGATAAACATCCTCTCTGTCTCTGTCTCTCTATCTCCATCTCTCTCTCTCTATATATATCTCTATCTCTCTATCTCTATCTCTATCTCTCTCTATCTCTCTCTATCTCTATCTCTGTCTATCTCTCTCTCTCTATTTCTCTCTCTCTCTCTCTCTCTCTCTCTCTATTTCTCTCTCTCTCTCTCTCTCTGTTGGCTGCGCAGGGGTGAAGGAGGGAAGCTGAGTTCGATAGGACAGTCGCAGGGACACGGCTGAGTTGTTTTGTCTGGCAGTAGGCCTCCTGCTCCACAGGCATCTTTGGTGGGAGTTGAGGCTTCACGGGAGTCGCCGACAGGTAGAAAGTAGCAGGACTGACGCCAAGGAAGTTGGTGCAGCGTACACTGGGATGTGGCCAGCGGGAAGTCGTGTGTGTCATCGCTGAAAGGCAACAATTGAAAGAACATGTAGTGTAGCTGTCTGTGTGTCTGAAGGCAGGTGGGGAGTTGGCTCGGGCCACTATTTTCCGTGGCCGAACAGAACATAACGGCTAGCGTTTCCACTACCAGACGGGCTTTATTATCCTTCATAAATAAAGTTCGTTAGTTGATTGGTTGGTTGTTGGGTTAGTTGGATGGTTGGTTGGTTCGTTGGTTCGTTGGTTGTTGGGTTAGTTGGTTGGTTAGTTGTTGGGTTGGTTGGTTGATTGTTGGGTTAGTTGATTGGTTGTTGGGTTAGTTGGTTGGTTAGTTGTTGGGTTGGTTGGTTGTTGGGTTAGTTGGTTGGTTGTTGGGTTAGTTGGTTAGTTAGTTGTTGGGTTGGTTGGTTGGTTAGTTGTTGGGTTGGTTGGTTGTTTCGTTGGTTGGTTGGTTGTTGGGTTAGTTGGTTGGTTGGTTGTTGAGTTGGTTGGTTGTTGGGTTAGTTGGTTGGTTGGTTATTTGGTTCGTTCGTTCGTTATCTCTTCATAGCAACCATATTCATAATAAAATCATTAACCCATGCATCGAAAGAAAGAGCATCGACTCCAGAGAGGAGTCGTGGATGGCGAGGTCAGAGTCTACAACCGGACAAATGACCACACTGGAGAGTGCAGGTGACCACGCTGGAGAGTGCAGGTGACCAGGCTGGAGAGTGCAGGTGACCAGGCTGGAGAGTGCAGGTGACCACGCTGGAGAGTGCAGGTGACCAGGCTGGAGAGTGCAGGTGACCACGCTGGAGAGTGCAGGTGACCAGGCTGGAGAGTGCAGGTGACCACGCTGGAGAGTGCAGGTGACCACGCTGGAGAGTGCAGGTGACCACGCGACCACGCTGGAGAGTGCAGGTGACCACGCTGGAGGGTGCAGGTGACCACGCTGGAGAGTGCAGGTGACCACGCGACCACGCTGGAGAGTGCAGGTGACCACGCTGGAGAGTGCAGGTGACCACGCTGGAGAGTGCAGGTTACCACGCTGGAGAGTGCAGGTGACCACGCTGGAGAGTGCAGGTGACCACGCGACCACGCTGGAGAGTGCAGGTGACCACGCTGGAGAGTGCAGGTGACCACGCTGGAGAGTGCAGGTGACCACGCGACCACGCTGGAGAGTGCAGGTGACCACGCTGGAGAGTGCAGGTGACCACGCGACCACGCTGGAGAGTGCAGGTGACCACGCGACCACGCTGGAGAGTGCAGGTGACCACGCTGGAGGGTGCAGGTGACCACGCTGGAGAGTGCAGGTGACCACGCTGGAGAGTGCAGGTGACCACGCTGGAGAGTGCAGGTGATCAGGCTGGAGAGTGCAGGTGACCAGGCTGGAGAGTGCAGGTGACCAGGCTGGAGAGTGCAGGTGACCAGGCTGGAGGGTGCAGGTGACCACGCTGGAGAGTGCAGGTGACCACGCTGGAGAGTGCAGGTGACCACGCTGGAGAGTGCAGGTGACCACGCTGGAGAGTGCAGGTTACCACGCGACCACGCTGGAGAGTGCAGGTGACCACGCTGGAGAGTGCAGGTGACCACGCTGGAGAGTGCAGGTGACCACGCTGGAGGGTGCAGGTGACCACGCGACCACACTGGAGAGTGCAGGTGACCACGCTGGAGAGTGCAGGTGACCACGCGACCACGCTGGAGAGTGCAGGTGACCACGCGACCACGCTGGAGGGTGCAGGTGACCACGCTGGAGAGTGCAGGTGACCACGCTGGAGAGTGCAGGTGACCACGCTGGAGAGTGCAGGTGACCACGCTGGAGAGTGCAGGTGACCAGGCTGGAGAGTGCAGGTGACCAGGCTGGAGAGTGCAGGTGACCAGGCTGGAGAGTGCAGGTGACCAGGCTGGAGAGTGCAGGTGACCAGGCTGGAGAGTGCAGGTGACCAGGCTGGAGAGTGCAGGTGACCACGCTGGAGAGTGCAGGTGACCACGCTGGAGAGTGCAGGTGACCACGCTGGAGAGTGCAGGTGACCACGCTGGAGAGTGCAGGTGACCACGCTGGAGAGTGCAGGTGACCATGCGACCAGGCTGGAGAGTGCAGGTGACCAGGCTGGAGAGTGCAGGTGACCAGGCTGGAGAGTGCAGGTGACCACGCTGGAGAGTGCAGGTGACCAGGCTGGAGAGTGCAGGTGACCACGCTGGAGAGTGCAGGTGACCACGCGACCACGCTGGAGAGTGCAGGTGACCACGCTGGAGAGTGCAGGTGACCACGCTGGAGAGTGCAGGTGACCACGCTGGAGAGTGCAGGTGACCACGCTGGAGAGTGCAGGTGACCACGCGACCACGCTGGAGGGTGCAGGTGACCACGCTGGAGAGTGCAGGTGACCAGGCTGGAGAGTGCAGGTGACCACGCTGGAGAGTGCAGGTGACCACGCGACCACGCTGGAGAGTGCAGGTGACCACGCGACCACGCTGGAGAGTGCAGGTGACCACGCGACCACGCTGGAGAGTGCAGGTGACCACGCTGGAGAGTGCAGGTGACCAGACTGGAGAGTGCAGGTGACCATGCTGGAGAGTGCAGGTGACCACGCTGGAGAGTGCAGGTGACCACGCTGGAGAGTGCAGGTGACCACGCTGGAGAGTGCAGGTGACCACGCGACCACGCTGGAGGGTGCAGGTGACCACGCTGGAGAGTGCAGGTGACCAGGCTGGAGAGTGCAGGTGACCACGCTGGAGAGTGCAGGTGACCACGCTGGAGAGTGCAGGTGACCAGGCTGGAGAGTGCAGGTGACCACGCTGGAGAGTGCATGTGACCACGCTGGAGAGTGCAGGTGACCACGCTGGAGAGTGCAGGTGACCACAGCCGGCCGGATATTGGACACTACCATCATGTGCTAATGATCCGATTGCGTATTTGCTTCTGGCAGCTCTATTTCTGCTGGTTCTGATGTAGTTTCGGATTATTCTTATCCAGTCGAAGCATCTCCTAATGGCGCCTCTTCTGCATCTTCTGCGGCCTGTTTTGACGTATCTAGTTGCATATTTACTTCTGGCAGCCCTGTTACTGCTAGTTCTGATGGAGTTTCCGCTCGTGCCGATCCTGTGGAATCATTTCCTGTTGGTGCCTCTTCTGCATGAGATGGAGGGAAAACGGAGGCAGAAGCTCGGCAACTGTTGGTGCCTCTGCTGCATGAGATGGAGGGAAAACGGAGGCAGAAGCTCGGCAACTGTTGGTGGGTAACGCCAGTGATTACTATGTCAGTACAGACACAGAGAGGTCCGTGACCGTGGGAAACATTTGGTTGGGGTTTGAATCCCCCTGGCGCGCTGTGTAGTCGATAGTGAACTGTAGAACAGAGCGTAGTTTCCAATGTGACAACATCCCGGATGAGGGTAGAGTCCCAGGCAGCAGTTGCTGTGTACCTTGTCTTGCAGGCAGGAATTAGGCGACATCT
>JACEFZ010013498.1:292500-310243 GCA_014155875.1 Cepaea nemoralis
AGACTGTCTCCGTGGCAAAGAGATTACGGGAGCGATTCGTAATCCGTACCGTTCGAAACACAGCGGTATTGGCTTCTTTTTTTTTCTTTCAAAAAAGGTATAGGTGCCGGTCTTTCAGAAAGCAATGGCAAACTACTGACCATAAAACTTGCCCAGAAATCACGAACAGCCAACATGCTAGGGTTGATTGCAACGTCCTGTGAAGGACATGCAACTAAATTTTTAATTTTTTAATCTTTCCTATTGCAAAATACGCATGTGAGACCTGGACACTCACTAAACAAGCTGGATATAAATGTTATAGACGAGTTCTAAGGATATGTTGGATACAGAAAAGAACAAATGCATCTATACGACGATATCTGAATATTGAAGAAGAGTGGCTGCTAAAGACGATAAGCCAAAGAAAATTGAAATATTTTGGTCACTTGAAACATCATGAAAGTTTTGAGAAACAATAATGGAGGGGTATAAGCCTGGGAAAAGAAAAGGAAGGCCAAAGAGAAGATGGGTGCAGGATGTGGCGGATGATCTCCAGATGGGTGTATCGGACGTGGGACATCTTCCTTATGACCGAGAAGTTTTCCGGAAGGTCGTTATGGAAGCGAGGTTCTGCAAAGGGCATAATACTGAATTTTTGAGTCGACTACATGGCACCTCGGCAGCCGTGGTAGCATAGTGGCTAGACGCCCGCCTGCAGGCATGGTGGTCCTGAGTTCGCTTCCATGTTATAAAACTGAACTGGCCTTCCATGTTGACCCAGTCTAAAATGACTGCCAGGAACTGTCTTGGGCAGCAAAAGCGACTGACGTGGTTCTGACCACGTGACCCCTCGACCGATTAGTCTATTAAAATACGTGGTGGGGTATCCAGCTGTCAGTCGACCTGATGTAATTGGTGATAGATTCATATTGTTATAGTGTGTTATATATAATATATTGTTTTAGGGACATCTTGTCCCCAGCATGGCGGTTAGGCATTGAACCGCAACGGCCTCTGCAGTATTTATCTTTGTGACTGCAGTTTGCATTCGCATTTTCCTCATGTTGGACTGGTAGTATATGGCTCCGTCGCCTTGCTACTGAGTGAGTGCATGGCGCGAAACTGTGAGCTGTGAAATTCGTGTGGAATGCTTTTATATCTGTCCGCTTTTGTTTGTACAATGAACTGCATGTTCGGAACAATGGCTACCAGCTGTAGCTGAAATGACTGATTTGCCTTTTCGGTTCACGAGTGCATTTTTCAGGAGGCTCATGGGAGTCGTTGCTGGAACTACAGAGTTCGTGCTTTGTGCGGCGCTTTCGGCGGGTTGCCCTGCGGAAAGAGACCGAGAAACTCCGGGTCAATGAAGTCTTTCTGGTGACTGCCGATTCTATCGACGATGAACTATAATTTTCGTGGATGACTTTTGTGTTGGCATTCTGGCGGCGGCATTATGCACAGTGTACCCGTGCGGGCTGTTGGATTGCCGAGACTCCTGTCTGTTCCACTTGTCACATGGACAGTGAGGAGCATTTTGTGTGGTATTCACTGGCACAGGAACGGAGCATAATGGGGACGACCCGTTGCCGTGAAGTTGGAACCTCAACTAACTAACTAATTAACTAACTAACTAACTAACTAACTAACTAACTAACTAACTAACCAACTAACTAACTAAATAACTAACTAACTAACTAACTAACTAACTAACTAACTCATATTGTTATAGACCAACTGGTAATATTGCAAATGGGCACACACTGAGCGTGTGAGACGTAAGATGGTGCATGATTAGGGCCGTGCCTTGCTATAATACGGAGAGACGGCCGCATCAGGCGGTACCGTAAGGGGGAGTCATAAAGGGGCGGCATTTAAAAAAAAAAACATTTAAAGGGCGGCATTTCGAAGATTTGCATCATAATGAGAAAATCTACCTCACGGTCCTGTGCGTGATGGTGAAAATGACCATGTGTTCACTTGCATCCATTGTGGACGAACATTTACAGCACGAACTGGTCTGAACAGTCACATTCGCTACCGCCAATGGTTGTGGTTATTATGCCTTATTGAAGCACAATCTAACAAACTATTGTCTATCATATTGAAGCACAATCTAACAAACTATCGTCTACCAAGACGACCAGATGTCAATGAATGAATAGACAATCGCTGTTCTATATGTTCAGAAGCAGCTTTTACTTCCCAATATATTTAATGGGACCAGTCTGAGGCTGGACTTGTTCCTACCCGGTTGTTGATTCTCATGGCTGCTATTTGCTGCAAATATATGTTCTTTATTATTCGCAGATCTTCGCCGTCAATGTTCAGTTGCTTTGGTAATTTTATTATTTCCTCATCTTTCACATTGTCAAATCTCTATGAAGTACAAGTACAGAGTTTTTACTTCAATAGCTCTTTCTAATAGTGCCTTGAAAATGTTTTACCTTTCCCTTCACAAATCTACACTGTTCATCACTAATTTCTGGTTTATTATGTCTGCTCCGTTCTGTTACATTGTAACATTCTCTAATTTCTGTGTCTGTTTTAAGTAATGCTAGATCTACCATGACGTTTTTTTCTTTGGTGTTTTCTGTATGGTTGTAAGTCTTAACCTCATCTTTCCTATACCTAACACATGGTCAGTATGTCCATCTGCTCTAGGTCTAGTATTTGTTTCTACTAAACTTCGCCTGAATCTTGTTGGGATCAGTATGTAATCAATTTAAATGCGAATATTATCTCCATGTCATTTCCACGTAAATAGTCGTTGAGGATGGTATTTAAACCAAGTGTTACCTAATGAGAAATATAGAGATCTAAAAACACAACAAGAAAGGAACAAGAGAAAATTGATAATATAGCGAGGACATGGAAGGAATGACAAAATATAGGAGTGTCTGACGTAAAGTGCTTGACGAGATAAAACAGAACAGAAGACGATGGGATCCGAACGCGATATCAACAATAATACAGACGAGATTAGAAGAGGGAAGACTAAACAAGACTAAGATATATCAATACAAGAGGAAGGAAGGAACGAAGGAAGGAAGGAAGGAAGGAAGTTAGTTTTAGTTTAGTTTAGTTTAGTCGTTGGATCAGCATCACGGCACACGGTTTAACCCTAAGTGCTCCGTTTTCCTCCTAACTCAAACCTGAGTCTGGAGAAACCCAGCTCAATGCACGAACTCCGTTGCATCGGCGAGGATCCTGAAATACTTTGGGTAGATTTTTAACTCGAAATTTTGTCCGGGCAGCACCGTTAGGCTACTCTTTTTCGATTTCCAACTGCCAAGGGATTTTTTACATGCGCAACAATACACACGGGAGTCCGATCTCACTACCCAGAGACCAGGGGAAATTGTATTACTGGAAGTCCAGGTGGATTTTTAAAGAATAAATCCAGGTTCTCACCGGGGCCTGAACCCGGAACCTCCAGCACTCGAGGCGGACACCATACCTCGAGACCACTCATCCCCCCCCCCTAGGAAGGAAGGAAGGAAGGAAATAAGGAAGGCAGGAAGGAAGGCAGGAAGGCAGACAGGGAGGAAGACAGGAAGGAAGACAGGAAGGAAGACAGGATGAAAGACAGGATGAAAGACAAGAAGAAAGGTATTATTATTATTATTATTATTATTATTATTATTATTATTATTATTATTATTATTATTATTATTATGCTTGCTTGTGTTCGTTGGCTTGAGCTCCAACGTGAAGTCCTGTATGTCGGATGAAGGCATCCTGTTGTCCAACATCAGTGTGATGTCATACAGGACCTGAGGTTTGCGTGAGTATCCGCTGTCCCATGTCTGGCTTATTGGTGTGCAGACTGGTGGTTCCTCGCCGTACAGGCAGACACTCTCAGACTTCGGAGGAAATTATTATTATTATTATTAATATTATTATTATTATTATTATTATTATTATTATTATTAATAATAATTATTATACATGCATATATGTCCCGCAGTAAGACAGCCAAGATGGAGACCTACTTCCCGTGCGCCATGTTGATGACGTGTGTCGGCATTCTGGAGTCGGTTGAGAGAGGTTTCGTGTACTGCCCAGCTTACCCCTGCACCTGCGAGTCTAAGGATGGCGGCCTGATCGTCAACTGCATGAATCTCTACCTGTCGGCCCTGCCCAAGTTTCTGTCGTTTGAAGGCCGCATTAAAGAACTGTCCCTGAGGTACTCGCAATATTGATATCTATCAGTCTACCACACGCTAGTTAGCATATAATATATTGTGCGCCACTTTAAGCTGCTCAAAACTGCCCTCATGTTTACTAACTCCAACTTCAATGCTCCACTAGCCAAGACTGCAAGTCTGGATTAAATAAAACATATGGCTCGTATCATCATCAAGTGCCGTCCCGGCTGGCATGGCGTTCATGGCTCTCCACAGATCTCGGTCTTTGGCGATCTGGATCAACTCTGCTGCTGGTATTCCTCCATGCCACAGTCTCAGTCCAACCAGCATCATTTCTTTTGTTCTGCCTCTGCCTCTCTTCCCCTCGATCTTTCCAGTCGTCACGATGTTCTCCAATGCCTCTCTTCTCATTACATGACCGAACAAAGCTGTTTGTCTCTTTCTTATTGTTGTATATAATGTTCTAGTTTCATTAGCCTGTTTCAGGCAGTCGTCGTTAGTTACTCTAGCAGTCCAAGGAATTCGCAACATTCATCCTAGAAACCACATCTCTGTTGCTTCTAAGTTCTTCATAATTTGTTCATTTACATTCCAAGATTCACTGCCATACACCAAAACAGGTTCTACATAGCATTTCAGCACTCTCTTTCTTACCTTCAATGGTAGCGACTTATTGCATAATATACTTTTCATTTTCTAAAATGCAGCTTTTATTTCCCCTATTCAGCTCTTAATCTCTGTTGTACATCTTCCATCTGATGTTATAAGTGCCCCTATGTATTTAAAATTATCCACTTGACTCGTACACCACGGTTACAAGCCCAATGGATCGACTTCATTGCATCCGGTTTTCTCTCACACAGCTCAGTCTCTTTAAGCAGAGCAGCTAACCGGCCGTCGAAAGCATGGCATAGATCATGAAGTCCAGCGACGACCCCCAGAGCGCTGCGAAAGAAAAGTGCACTCAAGGGGGTTAGGAATGGAACCCATGGCCTTCTAAACAACATGCTATACATTTTACTCTTGGCCACGCAGACCCCTGGGCTGATATAACATTCCAGTATTACTATAAGTTCTCTTCTGGTTATCTGTGCGTTGGCGTTTGGTGAGATGTTAAGCTGTATGGCGACCTGAGGCAACGACCGGGAGTTCGCAAATAACGGTCTCCTCTTGTCTCACCACGAAGTCAGATGCACGAAAAACTAGACACACTTGATGGACAGATTGTTAACAGAGGATATAAAACGAAAGAGAATCGACTTTATGACACTGTGTTTCATTCATTAAGGCTCGGTCTGTCGAAAGGATCTGCAACAATTAGTAGACGCGGTTGTTGTATACAGTGAGCAGCTGGGGTTAGAATGAAATTGTAAAAAGACACAGGTTATGGTCGTCACTAGGAAGAACGAAGTACCACAATGTAATATACAAGTAAATGGAAATATTCTTCAACAAGTGAATCGGTACAATTATCTCGTAACAGACATAACATCTGATGGGAGATGCCTTGAAGAGATTAGAACAAGAATCACCATGGCGAAAGTAGCCTTTAGCAAGATGAAAAACATTCTGACCAATAAAAAGATGTCAATTGAAACGAGAAAAAGAGTGTTGAGAGGATACATAGAGCCTGTTCTTTTGTATTGATGTGAAACTTGGACAATGAGCAGTCAAGCTGAAAAACATCTGATGGCTGCAGAAATGTGGTTTCTGAAGAAAATGCAAAGAATACCATGGACAGACAGAAAAACCGATGACCAAGTACTACAGTAGACGAATGACAATCGTAAATTGATTAGAGAAATTAGACGTAGACAGTCAACATTTTTGGACATGTTATGAGAAGAAATGGATTGGAGAACTTAGTGACAACTGGCAAGATCGAAGGGAACAGACCAAGAGGAAGACCGAGAGGAAAATACCTGGATGGCTTGGCCACATGGCATGGTCGAGACAGGAACACCGAGCTGATCCACGTCTCTGGTGATCGAGTGAAATGGCGAATCATGACCGCCCACGCTTTCCGGCATGGCACATGATGGATGGATGGTCTGCCGAAAGCGTCACACAAAGCACGGAATTCCGTATCTCCCAGGAGTCTCCGAGAAAATTGCAATCTTGAATTGAATGACGTGGCCCGGAATCGAACCCATGACCTTCAGAGATCGAGGCAGGTGGCCTGATCACTCGGCTACGGTGACCCCCTAGATGGAAAGGTCTCATCTCATCTTCTCATCATGTTCCTCTTGTACCTTGCGGTGTCGAGGTGAAGTATTTACAGCGGGAGAGTGCCCGTGTTTGGGCTTAATATAACGAGGTTCCCATGGACTCTGTAATTCCCTCTGTCCATTGTTTACGTGGCCGGCCTCTTCCTCTGCTTCCCTCTGGTCTGCACATCATTGCTTGTTGTGGTGTACTGTGAGTTGGTAATCTAATTATATGGCCAAACCAATTAACCTGCTGTTTTCTGATAAAATCTAATCTTAATCTAATCTTTTTATTTATGTAACTGTCTGATAAAATCTAGCGCTGTTATCCCAAGTTTAGTCCTGATTTCTTCATTTCTGATTTTCTCTCTCTCTCTCTTTTTTTTTTTTTTTATTGATGCGTTGAGTATTCTTCGTAGGAATCTCATTTCTGTTGTTGGAAAGGTAATGATAATAAATCCAGCCAATGATACCCCTATCTCCCCTGGGGGAACCCCACATCAAGAGGGGGAATCATAAAACTGTTTAAGTAGCAGTGTAGAGACACATGGGGGGGAAACAGATAGAGATGTTAAAATATAAGAATACAACAGGCAATAGAAGCTTTCATAGCCCTAGACTACTCGTGGAAGTCAGCAGAAATTAGCACCAAACTGAGAATGTTGAACTCTGACTGTACGGTCAGTTGTCTAGAGTAGAGCGGGCTGAGTTGAGTGGGGTCAAGATTCAACGCCACAGCCCTCGGGACATGCCCATACGTGCTCCGTTCTCATCTGCAACAGCCAACGAAGAGTTCCAATACTAATGATGCTAGTAGCGGTCCGATTATATGTCCGTTTGGTCGTTCCTCGGAGTGGGTTGAGAAATGTGCAACATAAAGTGTTGTGGTCATGTAGGGAGTATTCGGTCAACTTATGGACATGTATGAAGTAGCGGGTCAATTTATGCACAAGTAGCCCGTCAACTTATGAACATTTCTTTAGAATAGGGAGAGAGAGTAATGTTTACTCAGTTGAAATGACTACCCACGGGATACCTTACAACCACAGAGATCGTAGACACCCTCACTAGAACATATGTTGAGGTCAAAGTTCATCTAGCATCAATCAATCAATCAATCAATCAATCATGTGCCATGCCGGAAAGCGTGGGCGGTCATGACTCGCCATTTCACTCGATCACCATCTAACAAAGGATCACACTTTGGATGGATGGATGGATGGATGGAGGGAGACAGGGATGGATGGATGAATGGATGTATGTATGGATGGATGGATGAATGAATGGAGGAAGGGAGGGAGGGAGGGATGGATGGATGGATGGATGATTCGTTGGATGGATGAATGGGTGGTTGGATGGATGCTTGGTTAGATGGTTGCTGATCATTGCTTCACTGTTGCATGTTGTCATCGATGTTTGGTGATCTCTGTATAATCACGTTGCATGTCATCGATGTTTGGTGATCTGTGTATGATCATGTTGCATGTTGCCATCGATGTTTGGTGATCATTGCTTCACTGTTGCATGTTGCCATCGATGTTTGATGATCTCTGTATAATCATGTTGCATGTTGCCATCGATGTTTGATGATCTCTGTATGATCATTGCTTTATGTTGCATGTTGTCATCGATGTTTGGTGATCATTGCTTCACTGTTGCATGTTTCCATCGATGTTTGGTGATCATTGCTTCACTGTTGCATGTTGTCATCGATGTTTGGTGATCTCTGTATGATCATGTTGCATGTTGTCATCGATGTTTGGTGATCTCTGTATAATCATGTTGCATGTTGCCATTGATGTTTGATGATCCCTGTATTATCATTGCTTCACTGTTGCATGTTGCCATCGATGTTTGGTGATCATTGCTTCACTGTTGCATGTTGCCATCGATGTTTGGTGATCTCTATATGATCATGTTGCATGTTGCCATCGATGTTTGATGATCCCTGTATGATCATTGCTTCACTGTTGCATGTTGCCATAGATGTTTGGTGATCATTGCTTCACTGTTGCATGTTGCCATCTATGATTTGATGATCTCTGTATGATCATTGCTTTATGTTGCATGTTGTCATCGATGTTTGGTGATCATTGCTTCATTGTTGCATGTTGCCATCGATGTTTGGTGATCATTGCTTCACTGTTGCATGTTGCCATCGATGTTTGGTGATCTCTGTATGATCATGTTGCAAGTTGTCATCGATGTTTGGTGATCTCTGTATGATCATATTGCATGTTGCCATCGATGTTTGATGATGTCTGTATGATCATGTTGCATGTTGTCATCGATGTTTGGTGATCATTGTTTCACGGTTGCATGTTGTCATCGATGTTTGGTGATCATTGCTTCACTGTTGCATGTTGTCATCGATGTTTGGTGATCATTGCTTCACTGTTGCATGTTGTCATCGATGTTTGGTGATCATTGCTTCACTGTTGCATGTTGCCATCGATGTTTGATGATGTCTGTATGATCATGTTGCATGTTGCCATCGATGTTTGATGATCTCTGTATGATCATGTTGCATGTTGTCATCGATGTTTGGTGATCTCTGTATGATCATGTTGCATGTTGCCATCGATGTTTGATGATGTCTGTATGATCATGTTGCATGTTGTCATCGATGTTTAGTGATCTCTGTATGATCATGTTGCATGTTGCCATCGATGTTTGATGATCTCTGTATAATCATGTTGCATGTTGCCATCGATGTTTGATGATCTCTGTATGATCATTGCTTCATTGCTGCATGTTGTCATCGATGTTTGGTGATAATTGCTTTACTGTTGCATGTTGCCATCGATGTTTGGTGATCATTGCTTCACTTTTGCATGTTGTCATCGATGTTTGGTGATCTCTGTATGATCATGTTGCATGTTGTCATCGATGTTTGGTGATCTCTGTATAATCATGTTGCATGTTGCCATCGATGTTTGATGATCTCTGTATGATCATTGCTTCATTGTTGCATGTTGTCATCGATGTTTGGTGATCATTGCTTCACTGTTGCATGTTGTCATCGATGTTTGGTGATCTCTGTATGATCATGTTGCATGTTGCCATCGATGTTTGATGATGTCTGTATGATCATGTTGCATGTTGTCATTGATGTTTGGTGATCATTGCTTCACTGTTGCATGTTGTCATCGATGTTTGGTGATCTCTGTATGATCATGTTGCATGTTGTCATTGATGTTTGATGATCTCTGTATGATCATGTTGCATGTTGTCATCGATGTTTGGTGATCATTGCTTCACTATTGCAAGTTGTCATCGATGTTTGGTGATCATTGCTTCACTGTTGCATGTTGCCATCGATGTTTGGTGATCTATGTATGATCATGTTGCATGTTGTCATCGATGTTTGGTGATTTCTGTATGATCATGTTGCATGTTGCCATCGATGTTTGATGATGTTTGTATGATCATGTTGCATGTTGTTATCGATGTTTGGTGATCATTGCTTCATTGTTGCATGTTGTCATCGATGTTTGGTGATCTCTGTATGATCATGTTGCATGCTGTCATCGATGTTTGGTGATCATTGCTTCACTGTTGCATGTTGCCATCGATGTTTGGTGATCATTGCTTCATTGTTGCATGTTGTCATCGATGTTTGGTGATCTCTGTATGATCATGTTGCATGCTGTCATCGATGTTTGGTGATCTCTGTATGATCATGTTGCATGTTGTCATCGATGTTTGGTGATCTCTGAATGATCATGTTGCATGTTGTCATCGATGTTTGGTGATCTCTGTATGATCATGTTGCATGTTGTCATCGATGTTTGGTGATCTCTGTATGATCATGTTGCATGTTGCCATCGATGTTTGGTGATCTCTGTATGATCATGTTGCATGTTGTCATCGATGTTTGGTGATCTCTGAATGATCATGTTGCATGTTGCCATCGATGTTTGGTGATCTCTGTATGATCATGTTGCATGTTGCCATCGATGTTTGGTGATCTATAAATGATCATATTGCATGTTGTCATCGATGTTTGGTGATGTTTGCATGATCATGTTGCATGTTGTCATCGATGTTTGGTGATCATTGCTTCATTGTTGCATTTGCCATCGATGTTTGGTGATCATTGCTTCAATGTTGCATGTTGTCATCGATGTTTGGTGATCTCTGTATGATCATGTTGCATGCTGTCATCGATGTTTGGTGATCATTGTTTCACTGTTGCATGTTGCCATCGATGTTTGGTGATCATTGCTTCATTGTTGCATGTTGTCATCGATGTTTGGTGATCTCTGTATGATCATGTTGCATGCTGTCATCGATGTTTGGTGATCTCTGTATGATCATGTTGCATGTTGTCATCGATGTTTGGTGATCTCTGAATGATCATGTTGCATGTTGCCATCGATGTTTGGTGATCTCTGTATGATCATGTTGCATGTTGTCATCGATGTTTGGTGATCTCTGTATGATCATGTTGCATGTTGCCATCGATGTTTGGTGATCTATGTATGATCATGTTGCATGTTGTCATCGATGTTTGGTGATCTCTGTATGATCATATTGCATGTTGCCATCGATGTTTGATGATGTTTGTATGATCATGTTGCATGTTGTCATCGATGTTTGGTGATCATTGCTTCATTGTTGCATTTGCCATCGATGTTTGGTGATCATTGCTTCACTGTTGCATGCTGTCATCGATGTTTGGTGATCATTGCTTCACTGTTGCATGGTGTCATCGATGTTTGGTGATAATTGCTTCACTGTTGCATGCTGTCATCGATGTTTGGTGATCTCTGTATGATCATTGCTTCATTGTTGCATGCTGTCATCGATGTTTGGTGATCATTGCTTCACTGTTGCATGCTGTCATCGATGTTTGGTAATCTCTGTATGATCATTGCTTCATTGTTGCATGCTGTCATCGATGTTTGGTGATCATTGCTTCACTGTTGCATGCTGTCATCGATGTTTGGTGATCTCTGTATGATCATTGCTTCATTGTTGCATGCTGTCATCGATGTTTGGTGATCATTGCTTCACTGTTGCATGCTGTCATCGATGTTTGGTAATCTCTGTATGATCATTGCTTCATTGTTGCATGCTGTCATCGATGTTTGGTGATCATTGCTTCACTGTTGCATGCTGTCATCGATGTTTGGTGATCTCTGTATGATCATTGCTTCATTGTTGCATGCTGTCATCGATGTTTGGTGATCATTGCTTCACTGTTGCATGCTGTCATCGATGTTTGGTGATCTCTGTATGATCATGTTGCATGTTGTCATCGATGGTTGGTGATCTCTGAATGATCATGTTGCATGTTGTCATCGATGTTTGGTGATCTCTGTATGATCATGTTGCATGTGGCCATCGATGTTTGATGATGTTTGTATGATCATGTTGCATGTTGTCATCGATGTTTGGTGATCATTGCTTCATTGTTGCATTTGCCATCGATGTTTGGTGATCATTGCTTCACTGTTGCATGTTGTCATCGATGTTTGGTGATCTCTGTATGATCATGTTGCATGTTTCATCGATGTTTGATGATCTCTGTATGATCATTGCTTCATTGTTGCATGTTGTCATCGATGTTTGGTGATCATTGCTTCACTGTTGCATGTTGCCATCGATGTTTGGTGATCATTGCTTCACTGTTGCATGTTGCCATCGATGTTTGGTGATCTCTGTATGATCATGTTGCATGTTGCCATCGATGTTCGATGATCTCTGTATAATGATGTTGCATGTTGCCATCGATGTTTGATGATCTCTGTATGATCATTGCTTCATTGTTGCATGTTGTCATCGATGTTTGGTGATCATTGCTTCACTGTTGCATGTTGTCATCGATGTTTGGTGATCTCTGTATGATCATGTTGCATGTTGTCATCGATGTTTGGTGATCTCTGTATAATCATGTTGCATGTTGCCATCGATGTTTGATGATGTCTGTATGATCATGTTGCATGTTGTAATCGATGTTTGGTGATCATTGCTTCACTGTTACATGTTGCCATCGATGTTTGGTGATCATTGCTTCACTGTTGCATGTTGCCATCGATGTTTGGTGATCATTGCTTCACTGTTGCATGTTGTCATCGATGTTTGGTGATCTCTGTATGATCATGTTGCATGTTTCATCGATGTTTGATGATCTCTGTATGATCATTGCTTCATTGTTGCATGTTGTCATCGATGTTTTAGTGATCATTGCTTCACTGTTGCATGTTGCCATCGATGTTTGGTGATCTCTGTATGATCATGTTGCATGTTGTCATCGATGTTTGGTGATCTCTGTATAATCATGTTGCATGTTGCCATCGATGTTTGATGATGTCTGTATGATCATGTTGCATGTTGTCATCGATGTTTGGTGATCATTGCTTCACTGTTACATGTTGCCATCGATGTTTGGTGATCATTGCTTCACTGTTGCATGTTGCCATCGATGTTTGGTGATCATTGCTTCACTGTTGCATGTTGTCATCGATGTTTGGTGATCTCTGTATGATCATGTTGCATGTTTCATCGATGTTTGATGATCTCTGTATGATCATTGCTTCATTGTTGCATGTTGTCATCGATGCTTTAGTGATCATTGCTTCACTGTTGCATGTTGCCATCGATGTTTGGTGATCTCTGTATGATCATGTTGCACGTTGCCATCGATGTTTGATGATGTCTGTATGATCATGTTGCATGTTGTCATTGATGTTTGGTGATCATTGCTTCACTGTTGCATGTTGTCATCGATGTTTGGTGATCTCTGTATGATCATGTTGCATGTTGTCATTGATGTTTGATGATCTCTGTATGATCATGTTGCATGTTGTCATCGATGTTTGGTGATCATTGCTTATATTGCAAGTTGTCATCGATGATTGGTGATCACTGCTTCACTGTTGCATGTTGCCATCGATGTTTGGTGATCATTGCTTAACTGTTGCATGTTGTAATCGATGTTTGGTGATCTCTGTATGATCATGTTGCATGTTGTCATCGATGTTTGGTGATCTCTGTATGATCATGTTGCATGTTGCCATCGATGTTTGGTGATCATTGCTTCACTGTTGCATGTTGTCATCGATGTTTGGTGATCTCTGTATGATCATGTTGCATGTTTCATCGATGTTTGATGATCTCTGTATGATCATTGCTTCATTGTTGCATGTTGTCATCGATGTTTTAGTGATCATTGCTTCACTGTTGCATGTTGCCATCGATGTTTGGTGATCTCTGTATGAGCATGTTGCATGTTGTCATCGATGTTTGGTGATCTCTGTATAATCATGTTGCATGTTGCCATCGATGTTTGATGATGTCTGTATGATCATGTTGCATGTTGTCATCGATGTTTGGTGATCATTGCTTCACTGTTACATGTTGCCATCGATGTTTGGTGATCATTGCTTCACTGTTGCATGTTGCCATCGATGTTTGGTGATCATTGCTTCACTGTTGCATGTTGTCATCGATGTTTGGTGATCTCTGTATGATCATGTTGCATGTTGTCATCGATGTTTGATGATCTCTGTATGATCATTGCTTCATTGTTGCATGTTGTCATCGATGCTTTAGTGATCATTGCTTCACTGTTGCATGTTGCCATCGATGTTTGGTGATCTCTGTATGATCATGTTGCACGTTGCCATCGATGTTTGATGATGTCTGTATGATCATGTTGCATGTTGTCATTGATGTTTGGTGATCATTGCTTCACTGTTGCATGTTGTCATCGATGTTTGGTGATCTCTGTATGATCATGTTGCATGTTGTCATTGATGTTTGATGATCTCTGTATGATCATGTTGCATGTTGTCATCGATGTTTGGTGATCATTGCTTATATTGCAAGTTGTCATCGATGATTGGTGATCACTGCTTCACTGTTGCATGTTGCCATCGATGTTTGGTGATCATTGCTTAACTGTTGCATGTTGTAATCGATGTTTGGTGATCTCTGTATGATCATGTTGCATGTTGTCATCGATGTTTGGTGATCTCTGTATGATCATGTTGCATGCTGTCATCGATGTTTGGTGATCATTGCTTCACTGTTGCATGTTGCCATCGATGTTTGGTGATCATTGCTTCATTGTTGCATGTTGTCATCGATGTTTGGTGATCTCTGTATGATCATGTTGCATGCTGTCATCGATGTTTGGTGATCTCTGTATGATCATGTTGCATGTTGTCATCGATGTTTGGTGATCTCTGAATGATCATGTTGCATGCTGCCATCGATGTTTGGTGATCTCTGTATGATCATGTTGCATGTTGTCATCGATGTTTGGTGATCTCTGTATGATCATGTTGCATGTTGCCATCGATGTTTGGTGATCTCTGTATGATCATGTTGCATGTTGTCATCGATGTTTGGTGATCTCTGAATGATCATGTTGCATGTTGCCATCGATGTTTGGTGATCTCTGTATGATCATGTTGCATGTTGCCATCGATGTTTGGTGATCTATAAATGATCATATTGCATGTTGTCATCGATGTTTGGTGATGTTTGCATGATCATGTTGCATGTTGTCATCGATGTTTGGTGATCATTGCTTCATTGTTGCATTGCCATCGATGTTTGGTGATCATTGCTTCAATGTTGCATGTTGTCATCGATGTTGGTGATCTCTGTATGATCATGTTGCATGCTGTCATCGATGTTTGGTGATCATTGTTTCACTGTTGCATGTTGCCATCGATGTTTGGTGATCATTGCTTCATTGTTGCATGTTGTCATCGATGTTGGTGATCTCTGTATGATCATGTTGCATGCTGTCATCGATGTTTGGTGATCTCTGTATGATCATGTTGCATGTTGTCATCGATGTTTGGTGATCTCTGAATGATCATGTTGCATGTTGCCATCGATGTTTGGTGATCTCTGTATGATCATGTTGCATGTTGTCATCGATGTTTGGTGATCTCTGTATGATCATGTTGCATGTTGCCATCGATGTTTGGTGATCTATGTATGATCATGTTGCATGTTGTCATCGATGTTTGGTGATCTCTGTATGATCATATTGCATGTTGCCATCGATGTTTGATGATGTTTGTATGATCATGTTGCATGTTGTCATCGATGTTTGGTGATCATTGCTTCATTGTTGCATTTGCCATCGATGTTTGGTGATCATTGCTTCACTGTTGCATGCTGTCATCGATGTTTGGTGATCATTGCTTCACTGTTGCATGCTGTCATCGATGTTGGTGATCATTGCTTCACTGTTGCATGCTGTCATCGATGTTTGGTGATCATTGCTTCACTGTTGCATGCTGTCATCGATGTTTGGTGATCTCTGTATGATCATTGCTTCATTGTTGCATGCTGTCATCGATGTTTGGTGATCATTGCTTCACTGTTGCATGCTGTCATCGATGTTTGGTAATCTCTGTATGATCATTGCTTCATTGTTGCATGCTGTCATCGATGTTTGGTGATCATTGCTTCACTGTTGCATGCTGTCATCGATGTTTGGTGATCTCTGTATGATCATTGCTTCATTGTTGCATGCTGTCATCGATGTTTGGTGATCATTGCTTCACTGTTGCATGCTGTCATCGATGTTTGGTGATCTCTGTATGATCATGTTGCATGTTGTCATCGATGGTTGGTGATCTCTGAATGATCATGTTGCATGTTGTCATCGATGTTTGGTGATCTCTGTATGATCATGTTGCATGTGGCCATCGATGTTTGATGATGTTGTATGATCATGTTGCATGTTGTCATCGATGTTTGGTGATCATTGCTTCATTGTTGCATTTGCCATCGATGTTTGGTGATCATTGCTTCACTGTTGCATGTTGTCATCGATGTTTGGTGATCTCTGTATGATCATGTTGCATGTTTCATCGATGTTTGATGATCTCTGTATGATCATTGCTTCATTGTTGCATGTTGTCATCGATGTTTGGTGATCATTGCTTCACTGTTGCATGTTGCCATCGATGTTTGGTGATCATTGCTTCACTGTTGCATGTTGCCATCGATGTTTGGTGATCTCTGTATGATCATGTTGCATGTTGCCATCGATGTTCGATGATCTCTGTATAATGATGTTGCATGTTGCCATCGATGTTTGATGATCTCTGTATGATCATTGCTTCATTGTTGCATGTTGTCATCGATGTTTGGTGATCATTGCTTCACTGTTGCATGTTGTCATCGATGTTTGGTGATCTCTGTATGATCATGTTGCATGTTGTCATCGATGTTTGGTGATCTCTGTATAATCATGTTGCATGTTGCCATCGATGTTTGATGATGTCTGTATGATCATGTTGCATGTTGTAATCGATGTTTGGTGATCATTGCTTCACTGTTACATGTTGCCATCGATGTTTGGTGATCATTGCTTCACTGTTGCATGTTGCCATCGATGTTTGGTGATCATTGCTTCACTGTTGCATGTTGTCATCGATGTTTGGTGATCTCTGTATGATCATGTTGCATGTTTCATCGATGTTTGATGATCTCTGTATGATCATTGCTTCATTGTTGCATGTTGTCATCGATGTTTTAGTGATCATTGCTTCACTGTTGCATGTTGCCATCGATGTTTGGTGATCTCTGTATGATCATGTTGCATGTTGTCATCGATGTTTGGTGATCTCTGTATAATCATGTTGCATGTTGCCATCGATGTTTGATGATGTCTGTATGATCATGTTGCATGTTGTCATCGATGTTTGGTGATCATTGCTTCACTGTTACATGTTGCCATCGATGTTTGGTGATCATTGCTTCACTGTTGCATGTTGCCATCGATGTTTGGTGATCATTGCTTCACTGTTGCATGTTGTCATCGATGTTTGGTGATCTCTGTATGATCATGTTGCATGTTTCATCGATGTTTGATGATCTCTGTATGATCATTGCTTCATTGTGCATGTGTCATCGATGCTTTAGTGATCATGCTTCACTGTTGCATGTGCCATCGATGTTTTGGTGATCTCTGTTATGATCATGTTTGCACGTTGCCATCGATGTTTGCTGATGTCGTATGATCATGTTGCATGTTGTCATTGATGTTTGGTGATCATTGCTTCACTGTTGCATGTTGTCATCGATGTTTGGTGATCTCTGTATGATCATGTTGCATGTTGTCATTGATGTTTTGATTGATCTCTGTATGATCCATTTTGCATGTTGTCATCGATGGTTTGGTTATCATTGCTTATATTGCAAGTTGTCATCGATGATTGGTGATCACTGCTTCACTGTTGCATGTTGCCATCGATGTTTGGTGATCATTGCTTAACTGTTGCATGTTGTAATCGATGTTTGGTGATCTCTGTATGATCATGTTGCATGTTGCCATCGATGTTTGGTGATCTCTGTATGATCATGTTGCATGTTGTCATCGATGTTTGGTGATCTCTGAATGATCATGTTGCATGTTGCCATCGATGT